>JAGDQP010026277.1:9164-26072 GCA_022664845.1 Lepisma saccharinum
TGGATACAACATGGCAACTTTTGGGGCATTTCGATCAAATAAATGTATTGCCACCTGTAGTACACACGTGTGAAAATTTTTTACTTAATCGATCAATGGGAAGTAGGTGAGAATTTGACAGAATTGATAGGAATTATGGTCTTTCGGGAGACCATATTGAAATCAATGTGGCTAATTTATGGACATTTCGCTCAAATAAATGTACTGTCATTGAAACTACATACATCTGCAAAATGTGAACTCAATATGTTAACGGGAAGATTGAGAATTTGATTACAAGATTTGATTGTTAGGGGAGCACGGTAATAAAATCGTTTAATTAGTTGTGTAACAATTTCAGTAATTTTAGTAAACTTTCTAAAGTGCTGAATGTCTTCTTTGGAAATTTCATTTATTTATTTTTGCAACTAGATATGCACGTCAAGGGATCATTTTACAAAATGTGACTGTACATTGTATACGAAAGAAAATCTGTAACTAAATAAGTTTATTTTAATTGAAATTTGGGGGAAAAAATGAAAGAAAGAAATTTTCATATTTCTTCATATTTTGGCATTTTCAATTTCATATTTTCCTAAACATTTCTTCATAAAAATCCGTTCTCTACTTATAACACAGGTAACATTTCGTAAGTTAAACCACAGTAAGGCAAATTAAAAGTGTTAACGAGATATCTTTGGCTACAAAACAAAGTTTTTTATGTAATCCAGACTACTTTACTTGTTTTATAAATAATTGTAGTTTCTGAGCATTATATGAATAATAATTAATAACACTATTAATAACAGTTAAGAAACGTACTTCAAAATACGCCGAAACAAACGTAACAAAAAAGGCGGAACTAGCAAAATATACAAATGTGAAAAATAACAAAGAGACTAGCCTAAATTATCACTTGTACTTTCTGTAGTAATTTTTCAGTTACGCTGTGCACATACGTCTAGGAAAATACATCATTCGTACTCTTTGTAATAAAATATCAGTCACACTACGCATTAGTAAACAGTAGAAAACTTTATAATTTGTTTACCAGAGCTCAGGGCTAATTAGAAGTGCATCTCTTCTGAAAGACTTCTACCCATTTTTGGAGGTACTCACACGGAAGATGTGATGGGATCTCTTGCACTTATAAGTCAGAAGCTGTGCCCCCTCTCCACCTCATGTCTCTAATCTGTCACTTCTGCACACCAGCTCCCACTCTCCACCTCATTCTATTACTGCGCTATGACTGCCAACCTGTTCTTTGAATTTATTTCAAGGCCTTTAGGCAACTTTGGCTCAAGCCGTATGGATGATGATGGGATGAATTGGTGGAATGAAGAAAGTGGGAGGAAACGGGAACACCCCCGACAAAAACCACGCACATGCTGTTTGTGCACCACAAAACCCACATGACATGAACAGGGATTAATCCGACGGCCCCTAACACCAGAGGTGAGCGCTCTACCAACTAAGCTACCGTGGCCCCACTAACCATTTATTCTCTTTTCCAACATCATTCATTCGCAAGAGGTGCGAAATATTTACAGACCATCGCCAAGTGTATGCACGTGCTGCTCTTTTTCTCACTTTTCGAGAAACTTTAAGCAGAATATTGTAGTTAGTAGCAACTAAATGTTGGAATAGCTGAAAGTACTTATCCCACACTTTGAATTAAAGAAAAAATAGAGCTTGGCCTTGATTGGTTTGTTTTGCTCGCCTCGATGATATTGGTAAAATCATCGACATTTTACGTCAGTATGTCAATTATTTTATATGACAAAAATACCGGTAGGATGCCGTTTTGTCCCAAGACTTTTTGATTTCGTCCCACTGTGCGCTGTGGAGAACTTGATACTTCATTCTTATTTTGTTTACCGTGTAGTCTGCAATCCTTCAATTATCAAATATAATCAAGTACTTTACGTTTTGGCATACCGAGTTTTAAAACAACGACCAGGAAAGGAAAGTAGATAAGAACATAAAACAAATTACAGTGAACAGAGATTCTTCTCTAATCATTTTTTGCCGTGCTAAAAGGTATGCGAATGGTTCCAAAGAAACTCTTTTTATTAGATCAATTTTTAATTTTTAATGGTTTTACTACTTTCAAACACAGTTTACCCAAAATATTAATATTAATATGTAATAAACCTACGAAACTTTGAAAAGAACTATTAGTATTATTCTTACCGCTTCGATGTTCTTAATTTTCCATATTATTATCACTATGTCTCAAATTCTTACGAGTTAAAATAATACTTCATCGGTTAAAATCCAATAAAACCAGACTGCGATGCATTACAGGACATATTGTTTTATGTTCTCACATACCATTTCTCTACAGCAAATTGCAGTGAAAGAGAAAAGTTAACCAACGTCACAAGTCAAATTTGGGAACCGTCTTTAAATCATATTCGAATTGCTATATATAGTATTACTATCGCAGAAACCATTATACACACAGTATTAAACAGAAGTAACATAAAATGTTAATTTATGGTGTTTAAGGCTTGCTTTTTGCATTCTGTAATATTGCATAATCCTTTCTTAGTAGTAAAATGTTATATTTAATTTTAATAAAAGTTTTGCGATGCAATTGTTGCCAATCTCCTTATATTTTGCTTATAAACACAACAGGTACATCCAGAAAGTAAGTTCCTTTGCCAATTGCTTCACAGTGACAGTATGATTGCGATTCTCTGCATGTGCGCCGAGTTTGGTTACTCTTTAGCAAGAACTTGACAAAGTTTGAGACAAGAAAGTAGTGCAGGCAGTGAGAGTAGAGAGTTTGTAGCGAGAGTTTATAATGTTTCCGAAAATCGAGTCTACCGCCGCTTGCTAATTAAGGTATGTGATCCGTTACTTGAATGCGAGGAACGTGAAATCAACAGGCATCCACAATCGTGGGCTAAAACGTCTGTTCTCTCTAATCTTCTCTTCCACTCTATGCAGAAAGTCTTCTTTCAATTTTGTTGGTCATCCACTTCGTTCGTTATTGTGTACATTCTCACGGCCGTCATTAAATTGTCGCACCTATCTCCGCACCATTAAAACTCTCATTATATATTCTCCATACACCCCACCAAATTGACAGTGGGTGTTTGCTTCTTTCACATTCCTTGCATTCAAGTAAAGGATCACAGACCTTACTTTGCAAGCGGCAGGTGACTCGATTTTCCGAAACATTTTATACTCTTCGTAGGAAGTGTCTGCACTGCTCTCTTGTCTCAAACTTCATCAGTTCCTTGCCAAACAGTCTCCAAATTCGGCGCGCATGCGCTGAATCGCGATCGCACCGTCACGGTGGCAACAATTGACAGCGAAACTTACTTTCTGGATTTACTATATTAAAAGCATTTTCTGTAAGTGTTTGAACTAATTATCCTCTAAATTTAAAATGTCAGTAAGACGATTGTATAATACAACTGACATAGCTTGAAATATTAGAAACATACCTTCTTTTGTGTAGAGAATGTAGACAAAGCGTACATTCAATGATTTTCGTCAAGCAATAAAATTAATAGAGACATAGATTCTGGGTATTTCAATGAATAAACGTTGAAAGATTTTACAATTTGCGATTTTCAAGGTACAAGAGGATACGTAACAAAGAATATGAGATGAAATGATGAAATCAGAAAGTGCTGGAAGCATCAAATATAAGAAACCAAATCTACTTAGAGAAACGAAAAGTTTTACGAGAATGAATGGTTGAATGAATTAACGAATAAAAAGTAGAAGATGGGATTTTAATCAAACGGAAAGGAAATATTGAAGACATTTATAAATCATATAAGAAGCATTTTTTTGTTGATGATAATAAAGAAAACTTTCAAAATCAATATTCTCCGTGCATACGCTTTTATATGCAGCACTATTCATTCAAAATAAAAATAGTATGATATTCACTGAATGTTAAAATCATGTAAGTTTGTATTGAAATCCAATGGACCATTCCTAGCTAAATGCAGCTCCGAATGTTCACTGCGACCTCTTATACATCTGTTTGGTTCATTCTTTTGGAACAACATTTCTAACAAACCATTTGCATATTTTTATCTGTGAAAATAATAAAAGTTTCTAATGTCAAGTGTATATTCAATCTCTGTTTACAAAACAATTGCTTACAACACTCTTTCGGGGTTAGAGCAATGAATACTTTAACAGTTACTTGCCCTTGCAGTATAAACGGAATCACTTAGGAACCGACTCAGAATCGAGAAAAAGTGGAGCTGGTTTTGACCAGTGAAGCTTCGGCCAGTTCTATATAACACCAACGTCCCCACTACTTTACCTCTTTCTCCCTCACCCGTCTCTCTCTCTTTCTCTCCAAAATGTCTGTTTCCTCTACCTCACCCTATTTCTAGATCCATGAGATGCCTTACTCTTTCAGATTACCTCACGGTAAATTGGGCCTTGAAAATCGCCTTCCCTCCACCCTTGCGCTCCCCGTTCTATCCCACACTCGGAATAAAAGAGGGCTAGCTCGATCTGCTCGGGGAATTAGAACATACTCCAGAGACCGAAACTCGGTCGTTTTATTTTCGATCTCTTCCTCTCTTCTCCTATATATACCTGTTTCTTTTTTTCTCTCTCTCTCTTTATGCGGCCAGACTTCTCAATGGTCATATTCGTGCCTTCTGTTAAACGCGAAAATTTCTATCCATTTTTTTTTCTTTTCATCGCTAACATGATCCAAAATGTCGAAAATACTTTATTTTTCATGCGGAAAAACTGTACCTCTCTCTCTCTCTCTGCTCTTCCGTTCCATGAGATTTTTTTTAATACGCATACTCCCACAGGAAAAATGGACATTTTTAGTAGACACGAAAGTGCATTTTACCGAATGTGTCCCCAGAACTTTCAAAAATGTTTATTTTCATATACCTGAGGTTTATCTTAAATTTTGGACATACTACATGCTTAATTTAATAATAATAATAATAATAATAAATCAAGTGTTGTATTGCAGTATGATAAGAATGATAATCGCAAGTCGATTTAAATAAGTATATATTGGTGTGAGTGATAGAGTGAGTCTCAAGCAAATACACATATTCCAAAATTTCAGGACTGTTAGTGTTTCCAAGCAACTTTAAGGTACTCAACAGATTGTTCTGGAATAATATCAATCTAAGTATTTATAAAGCTATAATTATATCAGATAACTGGATAATAAATTACAGAACAGCAAAATTGAAGTTAATGAATCAAATTGAAAAAAAAAGGGAAGGACATAAGAAGATCTAGGGTGTAAAGATTAACCATAAATGTTCATTTGCGAATCACATAAATTATTCTCTATGAAGACGTAACAACTGTCAACTGCTTTTCTTAATAATCTTGGACATCTTATATATATATATATATATAGATAGATAGATAGATAGATAGATAGATAGATAGATAGATAGATAGATAGATAGATAGATAGATAGATAGATAGATAGATAGATAGATAGATAGATAGATAGATAGATAGATAGATATAGATAGATAGATATATCAATATAATGGTTATGAAACTTTCAGAACTAAACAAGATTGGAACAAAGCAGTAGACAAACAATACATAATTTTGAACTTCTTTCCCCTGCAGAAAAATGACCAATAGAATAGTCCAGAGCAAAGATGCTTAACATGTATAAATTAATTCTACTTAATTCATTGTCCAATACAACTGAATACTGTTCCTCTAGAGCAGTGTTTCTCAAACTTTTTCATTCATGAAACCCTTTCACGTCCAAAATAAAATGGCGGACCCACAAAAATAGTATTAAATTATTCAACAATTTATAATAGTAATGCCATTTATTATGCACTATCATTGAACAGAAAAGCACGTTTTTTTAGATTTGGTATTATTATGTAAGTTGGCATCACACTATTATTTTAAAATGTAATACATTTAAATTACTGTAAATATGATCAATTTTAAACTGTTTTATATGCACACGAGAATCTAGTTTTTCATAAGCACTTCAAAATATTAAATTACTGTAAATATGATCACTTTTACACTTTTATATGCACATGAGTACAAAACTGTGATTTTTTCCGTCTTTGAAGCAACAGATTGACCTCATTCATTTTCACGAATATGTCAGCTAGATAGGCAAGTCTAAACAGTTACTGTTGATCACTCAAACGTTCTTTCAGCTCGAAGTGGTGATTGATGAAGAAAATTCTTACCTCATCGCTTAGTTCGAAGAACCTGCTTAAAGCTTTCCTCGAGAAACCATCTGACTTCTGTATGGAGAAGCAGGGATTGATGAAAACTTCCCATGTGCTCGCAAAGAATTTTGAAGAGCCTTGCATTTAGTGCTGTTGACTTGATAAAGTTCATGATTGTGACTGCTTCATCAAGGACGTTTTTAAGGGGCTGTGGCATTTTCGTTATGGCCAGTGTTTGACGGTGACAATGACAAGTTTTGCAATTTTTCCAGATGTTTCTTTCTATCATTGCCTTAGCACCATCAGTGCAAATATTAACGCAGTTGCCCCATGGTATCTGATTTTCTTCTAAATACTTCTTAATAATTCTAAAAAATTCTGACCCAGATGAGTTAGATGGGAGAGGTTTACCTAATAGCGTATCTTCTTCCACAGTTTCTTCATAATGGTAACGCACAAGCACAAGCAGAACAGCCAGACCTGCTACATCGGTTGACTCATCAATTTGTATTGCAAAGGGAGAAGACTTGAGCCGACGGTTCAACTCCTCCTTTAAGTAACCTACCGTATCTTTAATACGACGAGCGACTGTGTTGTGTCATTTGAAAGTGGCACTAAAGAGATTTGTTTACCTGATATTTCATTTATCATGCAGTTAACCATGTCAATCGCGCAAGGTTTTATCAGTTTCTCGGTTATAGTGTGGGCCTCTCCTGACCGTTCTAATCTATAACGTACAATGAAAGATGCTTCTGTTGCTTTTTCAGTCATACTAAATGACGTCTGAGCTAAGCTCTTTTGTGAATTTAGTAACTCACGACGTTTTCTCTCAAATGACGCCGTAATTTGACGCAGGAGCCATGGAAATGTTAGGTAAAACTCTACCACATATTACACATTGAGAGCAATTTTGACTATCTGTGAAGCCCAAGGCTAAATAACACTCATCATATTTACGTTTTTGTTTACTTACATGTATTGTTTTGGAAGCTGGACTTTCCACATTTTGGAACGATGAGTAATTCTGTTGTCCATCAAGATCTTCAGTCCTCATTTCCTCTTCATCGGACACATTCTTTTGCGTTATCCACACCAGAAGACGTTGAAGGTTTGTTACTATTAACTGAAACCTTTAATGACTCTGTTTAGAGCCACCTATGCATCTTGATTGAGATTAAACTCAGAACGGAATGCAATGAAATTCAGGCTTTATCGAAAGGACAGTTAAAACTGAACGTTACAAATCTGCAGATATTTGTTTCCGTCAAGAAGAAAAAAAGAACATTCGTACATTATTGCCAAGTTTACAACAACACAGAATTAAATCAGTCATTGTTAGTGTCCACATGTATAAGGTATAAGGAAAAAAATATACTTTCGTATATTGTTGTCCTGGTTGTAGAGAACATAATTAAAACATCTCTCTCCACAGCGGGTTTTTGATAGTTTTAGAACTGACGTTAGGGCGCATGTACAATCACGAACAATTGACAAATGATTTGAGAAACAAAAGTTGTAGAAACACGATAATTGCAATCAGTGATTATAACCTTTGGCGCTGGTCACCATTGTTGATGGATTGAATGGTTATTCTTCTGTAATATATATATATTGTGAGGTTTGGAATCTTATTGTGAACCTTAATCGAAAATAATTATTTCCTACTTAGGTAGGAATTCTAGACTTCTAGACGATAATACTAAGTGACTCATCTAAATTCAAACCTACTTCTAGATGAGATAGAGACTTCCGTTTTTATATTCGCTTCCTTGATATTGGTTTATACATTGAAAAAAGTCCAAAAAGTTGAAATTTCCCACTCGAAAAAGTAAGGAAAGCCCTCCCAGAAGATGTTTAGCTTTTTCGAATTTCGAAACCTTTTTCGTTACGGTTCGAAAGGAGTGTCGGAAAGGAGTTTATTGTCATTTTCGAGTTTTGTTTTCAAAAATTCTTATTAAAAAAAAAATATTCCCGTTGAAACTTCCAAAAACAAATTCCGAAAGACATAAAATTCAAACCAACTTTTAGATGAGATAGAGACTTGCGAATTTTTTATTCTCTTCCTTGAATTCGGTTTATATGAAACCCCTAGGTACTCTTTCCGCGGAACACACTTTGAGAAACGCTGCTCTAGAGTATGCAGCTACATACACAGGGTTAACCATTGATACCTCGTATCTAGATTTTTGTCACCTGAACTTGTTGTTGACCTTTTATTGAAAGGAGAAAAATGGGCGGACTCTTCAGTTGAAACTTCATAACAAATAAATCTAGAGTTAAATTGAACGTTTATTTTTCACGAAGTTTTAACCAGAAAGATTACAAATTTTTCTTCTTTTAATGAAAAAGACAACAACTTTAGAAGACATGAATTGTAGATACGAGGAAGTATCAATGGTTAACCCTCGATATCTACAAAGACTAATTAGCAACTGCATTACATACAACCAAGTACCTACAGAGACTAATTAGACCAAGATATTTTGTACGGATCCGACAGAGAAGATAATGTATGTAAGTTGTCATGCATTAGAGAGAAATATAACTTTTAAAACTTAAACTCACCATACTTCATGGTGAAGTGTTATCTAAAACTCCTCGCTCCATAAGCAAATAATTACGTCACTCTCATCACATTAAGGATATATGCATATGTCTGTACACATGTCACACGTCACGATGCTTTTTTTTTTTCAGGAATATTCATTGGACTAATTTTACTTTCCATGATGTTTGTAACGTTCCAAACATCAGGTAATGTAAGTGGTTATTAGCATCTGTTGCGAGAGTCATCTGTAAATACAGCACTGCATTTTTACAACACATTACATAAAATGGATTATGGAATTGTATTGCACGTTTCCACATTCTAATGTGGCATCTTCTTATCCTTTGCTGTGTCAAGAAAGCAAGGGCGAATAGGCTGTTACTCGTTCGTCCTTGTTGGCTTCCGACAGTATGTGGGCCATTCACTCCCTCAATTTGCACGCTTCCCTATGCGGTGCAGGAGTCTGACTGTTCATCAGAAACGTAGAAGCGTTCTTCAAGTTCACCACATGTTTGACTGTTTCCTCGCTCTATGACCGCCTTCAGTGCCTCGATTTCCAGGGCCTGTGGACGCACACTGCAAGGTGCATTACACAGAGATAAACTTGCTGACCTGAATTTCTTGAATCAGTGTCATAAAGCAAACAGCCTGAAACGAGAAGCTTCGACGCCTCCAATTGTCTTCGCCACTACTCGAGCTATGACTACTGAGAGTGTGGAAATGCATGTATTGGTCGCGGTAAATGTTCCCACTTATACCTGGCTTTTCAAGCACCATAGGTTCCCGTATCTGTGATCGGAGAAAATATATGCACATATCCTCCGAATTATTAGCCCATTAAACTTTAGTGATCTACATATCTCATCACATTATATCAAATGCTTTATGTTTAGATCACATTTGCTCAACAGCTATCGTCACCTTCGGTAAACATAATAATAATGTACAGGACAATGCATAAGCCGACAAGAAATTTTCCATATAATAACATCTAATGTAGGCCTGCATTCTACACAAAAGTAAAGTTAATGATTCCCATGCTCTTTGGTAAAGTGTTACCAGATGATTTTACGTTGAATAATTTTTATTGTGGACTATCAATCGTATATTCTAGATTAATCTATCTATACATATGATTGACAGAAAAATATCAAAGTCAATTATGAGTTTATGCTAACAAACACATGTTTTAGAAATGGAGGTTTTCATCAAATACTATTCAGAAACTTTATAACAAAATTCAGATGATTTTACGCAAGTACAGTGTTACGAATATGTACTGTAAACGAAAATACAAAAAAGATAATCATGTTTCAAATTGGAAAGATTAAGGCAGAGTTCAACTTCAAGTTATGCTGTACATTAAATTCACACTTAATCGGTTTCTTTACTATTTCCTCATACATATTTAGTGGTCTATAAACCAAACTTTCAGAACCAGTAAATCGAACTTCGGATTATGTACACTGTTAATTGTATTTGTTCCCAAAATCACAAGCATAATACTTGATTACAGTGATAAATACGAGTAAGTAAAGAATCTTCAAAACAACTGTAGAATTATCGATTATCAAGTGTGTAAACTAAGATAGATTTGTGACTATCATTTATTTATTGTCTCAATTAACAAATCTGCCAACTTTCTGAAAATTAATGTAATGATTCAAGATAAAATTAATTTGAATGGTTCGGAAATTAACATCAAACATTACGCTCGAAATATGTATATAACATTCTTATTTTTAATAGTTTTAAATGAAAAATGAAAGAGATAAATACTGATGAGAAATCAACTAGAGTAAAAAATGATATTAAAATATATTGCTGAAACATACATTTTAAAATATCTTTATTGCTCTGTATTGTTTAAATATATTGCATTTATATTGCATTTGGAAGAACAAAATATTACATTTGAAGCTTTTCCATTATCAAAACACAGACCATGATAAAAAAAAAATAATTTCAGTCATAAATGTCACACATCATTGATTTATATGTTACGTTGAACCTCGATACTTTCATTATATATATATATAAACGAATTCTATAGAAAAAGTGACGTCACAGAAATTTTTATGTAGTTAATGTAACTCGCACTTAAAAAAAAGAAGAAAAATCACATGCCCTTCTCTTACCGAAACAAACGAGAGTACGTTATAAGATATTAGTCCTTTAGCATCCTCTTTCAACCGCGATTTCTCTTTTCCCTTTGTTAACCTCCCCACCCTACCTTATAGGTTTGAATCTCACCCACAAACACATATAGTGTGATAATATCTCGTCGTTGTTTCAATGCCCCAGGAGTCCAGCATATCACGCAGTCGATGACATTGGGTTAGTATCATAGATATATTATTTAAAGGCCTTTGGGCTACCGTTGAAACCAAAAAAAACTTCACGTTGAGATTCTGAACGCTACCTACACTCACCCACATGCACACAGACACATACACGCAAACTCGGTAAGTTGTGCTGTTGTTGGCTGTAATGCTGGAACGTGATGAAGAGCGGAGATAACGAATTTTCCGTAGAACCATTGGCCCATGTCATTTCATCACCTTCGGTAATGTGATCTCTATCTTATTAGCTACTAATCGATGACCGTTGGTCCCTCCATGCTGCCAATGAGGGAATAAAGTTTCCAACGAACAAACCCTGCAAAAGGCAGTGAAATGCAGGCTAAATTACGGAAGCTGCTGCAATTACCATGTTGAAAGCAAACTTTTAACGTGTTGCTCCATAGTAAAGTTGATATGTTATTCCTGCCAACAAAGAAAATAGTTTTCCCATTTTATTCTTGAGAAATTTATCAAAATATTTATAAACTGAACGTCAGATATTAAGAAATTAGGATGAAATAAATCATAAGCTATACAATCGTAATGTTTTATACAACATAAAATTGCTGTGTTAATTAAACACGTTTCAGTGTGCCAGAGCGACTACCACTTCTTATGGAAAATCAACACAACAAACGTTGTTGATTTTGGTGATTCAACATAACGAATAAATGTTTCTCTAACTTTCAGTCAACACAAACAAGGGAGTTATAGCACTATCACAGTTTTAAATAGCCAAAATCATACAACAAACGGTGTTAATTTAATTAAACATTTTTGCTCTCCATCGCACCATTTTTTACAGTGTACGTTCAGTCTTCATTTTGGAAATCTTGCATTATGAATAATCCGTTATTCAAATTTGCTATAATACCTTAAATCATTGAAGTATAATAGTTACATAATAATAATCAAGTGCAGAATTGCAATAAGGTGAAGTTCCACTGTCCCATATCTATGAGTGAAATGACAAACCGGAAAATGAGAGGACCTAATGATCTAATATACAGAAGTACCGAAATTGTCACCTTTATCCAGCTTGCATTATGACACTATGTATACAAGCAACATACTCAATCCCTCTAATCAGCCTAATAACCCATGAATCGAAAATGACATCCCAGGCATCCGCAATTAAAGCGTTCATATCAAGAGGATGCGTACTAAACTTCATCAAGTTGTCAAGCTTTCTAGACATTATTAATGATATCTTTTTATCTCATTTCCTAAGTGGTGTAAGTCCGAAATTTTATATGCTGAACGTGAACCTTTTACCGGTGTTTTAGTGTTATCTGCATCTAGTTTCAAGTTGGTAAGTTTTCTTACTCCAATAACCAATATGCATTGGTGTCTGGAGAGTATTACACAATATTTATATTACATGAGAGTATTACAATGATATATTACACCATATTTATATGTTGTGAAGTATAACTAAATAAGTTTCTAAATTATAGGCAATAACATTTAGACGTATAGACAATAACATTTGCGATATGAACAATAAATTTTCTATACAGATTAGTGAGCATATAGCTTTACAAAGTACACACAAATATTCGCTACTAAATACAAATGCACGATATTTAAATGTTGTATAGAACAGACAATACATTTTAACATTGGCAATACATTTGTAATATAGACAATAGTGAGTTGAGCTGCTGTGGAAATTTATGATAGTAATTCTTTTACATCGTTATATACCTTATCCAGCAAGTGTTCTCTTAACTGTTTCTGTAATCTATTTATGTTTTCTTCATTTCTTATACGTGTTGGCAGCTGGTTGTATATTTTGACACCCATATGATTAGGCCCTTCTTGAACGAGGGTTAGTCTGGTAAAACATTGTAATTTTTCCAGTATTTTTTTATAAGTGAATCGTTGTTTATTTTTGTATATAAAGTTATTTCATAAAGATATGAAGAAGGAAGAGTCAGTATTCTAAATTGTTTAAAGACTTCTTTGCAAGAAGTTCTTGTGCTAACTCCGGCGATAATAAGCAGTGCCTGCTTTTGTTTAGAGAAAATTGATGTAATTTTTGATACAAGTGATGTATACACAACTTCAATAATGTACACATGGTGAAAAAAAAACACAAGGTCTAAATGTTTAAGGATAACCGTGCGCCAATGAGGAAATAGTGGTGAAAACGTTTTGGGATTTGGGAAAATAAGGGGAGATGTTTTAGTAACAATGCTTCTGTTAAAAGCACATTTGAGGAGCTAACAAGCAACAGCTCAAAAGTCCATTTTCATTTTTTTTTTAAATGTTGTTATTTTCAAGACTTTAATCAAGAGCTGTAGTGAATGATGCAGAGTAATTTTAGCAAAGAAATACACTAGATATTACTATGAGATAAGTACTTCGATCAGAAAATTACTTTGTGTTATTCGATGAAGCTCTTCATTGAGGTTTTTAAAAAAACCTTTTTCTTATCTAACACTGGACTTGTGAGTTTTAGCTTGTTACCTCCTTATTTTATAACTAACTAACTAACTCTATGGCTTAGGACCCGCAAGTTCATCGCCGCAGAAACAAACATTCAATTTTTTTTTCCATCCTGGGCAATGTCAAGTCAGTTTTCATCACGATCGCCTACTTGTCGAAGATCTCTTCTAATATTGTCCTACCAATGACGTCTCGGCCTTCCCAATGGTCTCCTTTCATCCGACCTTCCAACCAGGATAGATAATGTTTGTATTTCCCCCATTCGAGCTACATGCCCTGCCCACCTTAGTCTTCGCGATTTCATTATATTCACAACATCTGGTGAATCGTACAGTCCATGGAGTTTTTCATTATGCAGTTTCCTCCACTCCCCTGTCATCTCGTCCCGTTTCGGCCCTTTAATCTTTCTCAAAACCTTATTTTCAAAGGTAATTTATGTTCATTTGCTAGGGTCGTACTCCAACTTTCACAACCGTAAAGTATTACCAGCAGAATAACCGTTCTATATATTTTCAATTTTAATTTCCTTGATATTAATCGCAATGTTAGAAGTTTTTGGACTGAATAGAAACATGCGTTCCCCGATACTAAGCGACCTTTTATTTCTTTCGTGACCTCATTATTGGTTGTTACGTATGCTCCCAAGTATGTAAATTTATTTACTTTCTCTATGACCTCATCCCTAATTCTTATTTATTTTATTTCCTTCATTATCTGTGTTTCGGCTTGTTATCATGTATTTTGTTTTATCTATGTTTACTTGCAGACCTATCTCATCGCAGGCTTCTACTAAGACATCGGTGTTGCTTTGTAGTGCATCTATATCGTCCCATATTAAATCTACATCATCCGCGTATACAAACAGTTGATTCAAACCATTCAATGGTTGCCCATTTTTGTTCCCTTTAATTTTTTAAAACGCATATTCTAACGCAAAATTAAACAGTAGTGGTGACGAGGCATCGCCTTGTTTCAATCCGTTACGAATCTTGAAACTATCTGACATATTATTACCTATCCGTACTCTGCTTATGGGGTCGCTGAGACACATCTTCACTAGTTGAACCATTTTTTTCGGAATTCCAAAACTTATAAGGATACTGTATAACTTTTCCCTTTTGATAGAATCATATGCTTTCTTAACATCAATGAATAGCTGATGAACCGTCCCATTGTATTCCCATTTCTTCTCCAAAATTTGTCTCAAGGCGAAAATCTGGTCCAACATGGATCTATTTATTCTAAATACACATTGGTTTATTTAATTTACGTGCACACTTAGGCGTGTTAGCAGAATATTACTTAATACCTTGTAACAGGTTGGAAGTAACGAGACTCCGCGGTAATTACTACTGTCCGATTTATCGCCTTTTTTGTAAATCAGAACTACGTATTATTGAGGTTTTACATTAATTTGGAAGCTCCTCCTTTCTCCATATAGCACTTATCAATTTATGTAGTTCCTTGATTAGTACCGTCCCTCCTGCTTTAGTTAATTCGGCTGGAATGTTGTCTATTGCTGGTAATAAGAAAATTTTATTTTTTTTACGGACATTTCGATCTCGATGTCGCTAGTTTCGGGAATCCACGATTTTGTGAGCCTGTCGCATTCACTTTGTGATATGATATGAAGTCTTACATAATGACGTCATCGGAACACACTTTCTTTTCGTTTTGAACTACTTGGTTATTATATTGTTTGTTCTTGACCATTCTTTTGGAAAAGAGATTATAGTTGTTTTTCTGTTGTTTTCCAATCTGCAGAAGTTTGATGACATTGTTAAACAGTGGAAATAAGATTTAGTTACTGGGAAAATATCTATGAACCAAAATATTAGGAAATTATGGTTAACGGCTGAAATATGAAAATGAGTTGTAATTGGTATAGACTTAACAGGTTATGGTATGTTTAAATATATGTACAAGATGAGTAGTAAAGGGAAACATGGGCAATTGGTCGGGTTGCCATCAGGTCAGAACCTATTGACTCTCAATGTGCTTTGGCTGAATGGATATCAGTTCTACTAATAAATATGATTATGCATTACGTAGTTCGTTTTTATGGTACTATTCTAGTTTAGGGTGTACCATAGTTTTCAATGACTGCTTTTGTCTCGTTGACAATAATTCATTCAAGTCGTTACATTACGATAACGATCGATATTTATTCCACCTATCATCACTTCTTAATTATTCCGTCTTACTATATTTGGAATGTCTGTAGTTCAGAAACTACATATGCTTCTAAACGTCTTCAATGGACCACTTTCTTGGTTTGTTACCCATTCACTTTGCCATTTTCTATCCTTTTTCAGCTATACTCAGGATTTATTCCCATATCTTACTTCTATTACTTCGTCGTCAGTTCAGAACAATTTTCCTCGCTTCATTTCCTTTCATCTTTCCATTCTGCTTTCTTCTTTCTGCTAGTCTCCACGCGATTGAATATTCTGGTGCTTAGCAATGTTTATACATCCCATTTATTTCCCGTTTCATTTGTCCTTAAGATGTTTCAGTCTGTCCCTATTTTCTTCTAAGTTTCATCCATGTACAACATGTCGCATTCCTTTCGATTAACTTTAAACGTAACTCAATTATTTTCTTCTTACCTTTCTTGATGTCCCTCTGTATACAGTGAAAATAAATGCGACAGAAAAGAACACAGCAAAGAACAAATAGGAAAATGCAGAATGACGTGGTCTGGAAATGAGAAAACAAAAGTGAAGTGATTTCCGAAGCGTATAGAAGATATGATCATCGAAAATGTCATCATGTGGAGACAGAACCTGAAGAGTACATTACTACGGAGCGCACACCTCACAAATATTTCGTTCATTGATGACAAGAAAATTATTCATATCGTTGGCTCAGTGAGCACATATTATAAACTACTGTAGGAAGGCACGACAAGATAAATATTTTGATTCTTTCTTTAGTTCTCAAACGCATCTGATCTATTTTGTGTATTTGCAGTTTTCTGTTTCTCTCATACCTCCTGCGCCATTGTAAATAGTACTGACTTCGAAATTGCGCAGATTCTTCTATGTTCTTTATATGGTCTCTTCCTTTCGTCTCTACTACTGCGTCTTTTATGAATTCCCTCTAAAAATAATGAATTCGTCCTTCCGAATGTTTGTACATGTTAAACTAGTTATTCACTGTAATGTGAATGTACCCACTTTGCCGTCTGCTTTTTGTTTGTTTCAGAAATCGAATGAAACACAAGTAAGTAATGTTAATTTCAGTTTCAGTTTCTCTTTTGAAATTTATGATCGGTAATTGCCTGAACTTTTCATTATAGTTCAGCGAAAACTTTCATCTCTCACAATATTGATAACTCTTCACTTGTAAACTCCTTTTCTCTTGCATGTCGGCTAATTTCTTTAAGCATGGATTTTTATATCTGTTATA
>JAGDQP010026278.1:5137-20528 GCA_022664845.1 Lepisma saccharinum
GTAGTAGTAGTAGTAGTAGTAGTAGTAGTAGTAGTAGTAGTAGTAGTTGTTGTTGTTGTTGTATTAGTTGTTCTTAGTGTTGAAGTAGAATTTAAGAGAACTGAATCTGATTAGTCATGGAAATAAGAATATTTTTATTTGATGCTCTAAATTAGGTTAAAATTATTATTGTAACCTTCAAATTATTAATATTACCTACTCATGAGTGTCATTATTAACTACTGATCATTGTGGTCCCTGGACCGAGCAGCATTCTAAAACCGTACCTGCAGAGACAGAAGTAGAACCAGTAAATATAATGGAGTAGGGACGTAAAATTCATTATTATTAAAATCCGCATACAGTTTTCGCATTTACGTCTAATATCTTATATCCATTGTATGAATAAGCTTCTGTATGTTTTGTCAGATCAAAGGGTCCAGAATAAGGATGAACGTTTCCACCGTGAACATTTTACTTAGAAGGTTCATTTTCGTTCCAGTTTCTTGATATCACTACGACCTAAATCTAAACATTAACCCTTGGCATTTAATTCATTTCGCTAAATTTGTCTCTAACATCCTGAAAAAAACTATTTCAGAGACTACAGAAGTTACGCGGCCTATGACCCCTTTCCCAATTGCAGGATTTTTCTTGCTTTGTTCACTCTTTCAAAATCGTCCTTCCAAAGAATTGTCAAAGAGATTGCTTCCGGGCTTTTCATTTTTTTCATCAATTCTTCTGCCTATACGCTTATATTCAATTCTTGTTCATAAGGAAGGAGTCAAAGCAGGACCAGCATCAAAATGTGACCACCTTCTGTCAGACAGTCCCTTGGCCCCAACATGCTCTTCTTCTAAAGATGATGTCACAGCATCTATCGACGCGTTGAAGCCAAGAAAAAGGAACAAATACATTTTAAAAAGTCAAATAATTCTACATTCTCTAGACAACAGCTGCTTTTACTACCATGAAGTTCAGCACAGAAAAAACTGTTTGTGGTTCTCAAAAATTTATTAGAATAGGACCGAAACAAAACTTTATTTTCTCTTAACAAAAGTTTGTGTAAGGGAAATATATTACGATCACTGAAAAAAAAAAAGTATAACCACCACCACCATGAACAGAACTGAGGTCCCAGGGTTTTGAAGTATGACACGCTACCTATATCGCTATGGCGTCACCTATTTATTGAACTGTTTTGTTGTAATTATATAAAACGGAATATGAAGCTTGAAACGTTAATAATTACATTAACATTACAAAACGGAATATTATTGATTGTCAATTACAGAATTTAGAACATCAGTTAATCATTCTGAATTATATTGTTGAAATTTTGAAGTGTTTTGTTTCCGCTACGCTGTGCTTTGTTTAATCTGTACGGAGATCTTTACTTTCTCCTGAATCTCCCTGATTCTGAACTTCTGAAGATAAATCATCCATTTATCTCAATATTATTTACCAACGACTAGCTCTAATTTGTATTCAAGGTCTATGATATGTAAAATTTCAAATCGTGGGCTTACACAGAAATCAAAGCAACAATGCAAACAGTCATACATATATAACGATACAATTAATGATGATACATTTGTGACGATGCCGCTGTAACTTTGGGTTCCGAAATTCGCATGTTTCGAAATCCCTTCAAAGCAACTTCTTTTCTTGTTTTGATGTACCCGAAGTTTGTGCCATTATTTCAGGGACGCCAACGTTTTAGGAACCGAGATAATGCATTATCTTACCGAACCGCCGTAGCTCAGAGCTAGAGCGTTGACGTAGAATTCCGGAGGTCATGAGTTCCATCCCAGCAGCTGACCATCCTGACTGAGATTTTCCCATGTTTTTTCGCAGTCACACCAGGCAAGCGCCATACAACCTTCAACGTAGGCCCTGGCCGACACCTTCCTCCATCCTTTCCTCTTCTTTATCCCGGTCTGAGCCTTAGATGCCTGAAAGCCATAAAAAAAATTCAAGTATTCAGTGTCTTTCTCCAATGAAGTGTTGCAAAATTTGGTGAAGATAGGAAGAATACACTGTAGAAAAAAGCCCTAGTAAATCCAACTATATTTGCATTGCTAGACTGTGTTGTTAATTTTTATAGTTATCGTAACCATAATTGTGCTACGGTAACGATATTGTTGTGCTAAGTTGACTATATATCGTATTGTTGTATAGTTGGGATTCCCAAACAAGTATAGTTAAATTTTATATTGCTGGGAAAATCATACGTATGGTAAGTTTTACCATATTCCTTCATGACCATAGTTTGACAATATATTTATTGTTGCTCGAATCATACTGCATGGTTATTGGATGTGAATGCTCAGAAAATGACATAAGTATATTTAATATTACAATATTTTTCTGGGACTCTGAGTGCTTGGAAGACATATTGTTTGTTCGAATCGAGAGAAATGAGAAAAATGTAGCTAAGGATTTCGAAAAATTTGTATTACGTATTACAATTTTACGTATTTTGAAGTAATTTCGCAATTAGCAATACATATGGTCACAACCGCAATAAAATATCGTCAATTTCTAACAATATTTGTATAGTTAATGTGTAACTATGTAGTATGGTAAGACATGGTTCCCCCATAGTTAATTCAACTATACAGTATTGTATAATTAATTATAATCCGACAAAATATCTTGTTAATTTAATAATTTGACCATACAATATTGTTAACAGTATTGTAATTATGACAATACACATAACCACATGTATTGTCATAATGACAATACAAGATTAACAATACTTGTATGGTATTTGCAACCTATATTATTGCTGTTCCAAAGTTAGCTATGAAAAATCGCGTTATGTGGTTACTATAACCATGCGTTCTTAGCGTGTAGTATGGATTTGCATTGTTGTGGTTAAATTCTGTCAAATTTCTGGACTCCGTAATACTATAGGACCTATGTGCTTTTCCAAGGTTAAAAAAGGCATATTCACAGCCATATCCAATCCAGAACGGGATGACCGGGACATTAAAAGAGACTCGGTTTTAGCTCTGTATTGAATTGAAAAAGAAAATGAGGTAATCCACAATATTCTTTACATACTCTTCACATGTCTTCATTTCTCTCTCTCTCTCTCTCTCTCTCTCTCTCTCTCTCACACACACACACACACACACACACACTGTACTTCTGTGCTATTTTAAAATATCTCGTCTCTTAGCTTAAATTTTATCTCGTCTCTTAAAATGTTCAATAAAAAATATACTACTTCTAGTCTGTTCATGCAGTTCATAATATTGAACATTTGTACTTCACCACTACAAAGAATAATTGTTCGTGTTGAATAAGCCTCCTAACACATTCTATGGATTTACGCTCAGCAAAGCACATCAGAAAGAATGAATTTTAAATATTTTCTTTCATAATTGCAGTTTGAGAATAAACAAACCTTTTATACTAAGAGTACATTCCGTCTTTGTTACAATACGACTACCCACTTTTGCTCTTCACAAAAATCAAACCAATTAGTGGCTCTAGCTCGAGAAGGAGAATTGGAAACGACACGAAGTAGCAGCATCAACTTTAGAGACCGAGAGACTCAACACAGTGAAAACGAATTCACTCTTCCCCCATCTTCTACTTCATACATAAAGTTGGCATCCACTTTTGTCTCTGTATTTGTCTGTGAGTGTTTCATGCAATGCTGGTCTCTTTGTTCAAATAATTCAACGCTGACATTTTTTTTCATTTCACTAGTTTCTTTTTTGTGTGTGTGAACTCGGTAGTCCCTTCATGTCTTAGTTCTCACATTTGTGTGAACGGTAGCCTAGTATGAATATTCAATTGTTTTAAAATTTAGTTACCAGTTGCTGTAAGTTAACAACGTTCTATTTGTATTTACAATTTCTCCTTGCTACGTCTTCCAAATCTTTCGTACAATTTAACTGTTCTTGTACGAGACTATATTGAAGCTTGAATTTTAGAGATATCAGAGAATGCATATATTCACAATACTGGGAATGAATACAATGTTATTTAACAATAACTGAAAGTATAGAGATAAATCAACGTATTACAAGACGGTATGCGGTTTGAGTGAGTTAGGACATCTCTAATTAGTGGCTTTGAGAATCACATTTTAGATTGAAAATAACTGTTCAAGATTCTGTCAATATAACTTCACATTAATTCTCTCAGATTTATTTCAATAATTTACGAAGTATGTAAAGACTATATTTTATTGAATATTTCGTGCACACTTGTGCTTTCGCTTACAAACATTATTTTCAAAATATGTCAATTACGGTAAAAATTCAAGTTTGAAACAGGGAATACTGTTGTTGATATCTAATTTGTTTAATATAGCGGCAGCGGTGTAGCCAGACAAATTGTGGCGGGGGGCTCGTATTTGCTTAGGAAAACACCTCTACAAATACTAAAATACCAAAGAGTATCTCAGACTTCGTGTTTATCCAAAATAGTTCAACGTTTATTCAATCAAGGTTTCAATAATAATAATAATAATCCTGATAAGAATAGTTCAAAACGAGTACGCTTTTATTTTTATACCAACAGATTGTTTAATAGTGGCCATTTTGTGTTGCGGTGCATACCAAACTTTGTGTTAGCAGATTTTTTCGGAAAATGTAATATCTGCTCACTGGTTTACCATAAGATATTAAGAAAACATTCTTCCCATAACATCTGCTTCGTAACTTTAGTCTTCTGCATGAAAAATTTGAAACGTAATCGAACTGATCAAATTGGCATTAAATGTGATTGTCGAAATAGAAATAATTCCAGTCTTCAGCCTATTCCCGACAGGTTGTTACGTGAGACAGAGTGTGAACTTCAATTGTCAATCGTTAACGACACTCTTATTTCTATTCCCGACTGTCCGTTAACGGTTATCGAGTGAACTAGCGAGAGCGTAACGTGTTCGTTTCTGTCGACAGGTAAGAAGTGAGAATGAAGAACATTGGTTCACGGAATCAAGATGGCGGCAGTTTTTGAATCGATAGTTGTAGATCTTGAACTACCAAATTTAAGAGAAAAAATTAAATGATACGAGGTGCTATCCAAAATTTTCGGGACTGGTGCTGCCATCTGTTGTAAACCTTACCTTTGGACTAATGGTCACCATCACCCTCGAAGAAGTTCTCATCCGCACGTACACACCGGTCCCAGCGCTTCTGCCACTGGTCAAACACTTTCTGGAAAGTCTGTTCTTTGAGGGTGTTTATCACCGCCAGCGATGCTTCTTGAATCCTCTCTAGAGTGTCGAACCGACGGCCTTTCAACTTGAGTTTCAGTTTTGGGAATAGCGCGAAGTCGCAAGGTGCCAAATCTGGCGAGTACGGTGGGTGGGGTACAACCGCCATGTTGTTTTGTGCCAAAAAGGTCCTGGTGAGCAAGGACGTGTGACAGGGCGCGTTGTCGTGATGCAGCAGCCAGTTCCCTTGACGCCAAAGTTCGGGCCGTCGTCGCCGCACGTTTTCACGGAGCCGTCGCAAAACGTCACAGTAGTACGCAGAATTCACTGTTTGGTTGGGTGGGACGAATTCTTTGTGCACAATTCCCTTGGTATCAAAGAAAACGATGATCATGCTCTTCACTTTGCTCTTCACCTGTCTCGCTTTTTTGGGTCTTGGAGAGCCCGGGCTCTTCCACTGGGATGATTGTTGCTTTGTCTCTGGGTCATAAACGTAAATCCAGCTCTCGTCGCCAGTGATAACCCGTGACAAGAAGGTTGGATCATCAGATGCGGTCTGACGAAGGTCCGTGCACACTTCAACACGCTGTGCCTTCTGATCGGCAGTCAAGATGATTGGCACAAATTTTGCGGCGACACGATGCATGCCCAATTCAACAGTCAACATTCGTTGACATGTCCCATAACCAATACCCACTTCATCCGCAAGGTCTTGAATGGATCGACGTCGATCTGTACGAACCAATTGTTGAAGTTTGGCAACATTGTCTGGCGTTGTGCTGCTAACTGGCCTTCCTGTGTGAGCATCATCTTCGACGTCTGTACGGCCGGCCCTGAACCGAGCATGCCACTCAAACACACGCGTACGGCTCATGCTCTGTCCCCCAAACACTTGTTGAATCATTGCATGGGTCTCTGTAGCACTTTTCCCGAGATTCGCACAGAATTTGATACACACGCGCTGTTCTGTTCGCGGATCCATCGTAAATTCGCCACACACCAAACACAGAGTATTACGGAAATCACTGTGGACACGCAACACGTCCTCCCAGCTGAATGCCACTCTGCACACTGACTCATCAGATATGCAGCTCTCGCCACCTAGCGGTGCAATGATCTACTACTCCTACTTTCCAGATGGCAGCACCAGTCCCGAAAATTTTGGATAGCACCTCGTATATATTATAAACAAACAAATGAATGAATCCTCAAGAGGATGAAGGATATATCAAATCCAAGGCTCATTTGTGGCGTAAGTAGCTGTTAATTATCTATAAATTTCTTTTTAATTTTCTGAATAGTACTTGTGGTTAGTTGTAATATTAGAGTATGCATGGTTAATATACACTTTCACTAGTGGGTCTTTCTTTAGTACGTATAGGACATTTTTTTTAAACAGGCCTGTTATCTAGAAATAAGTTTTTCTCAGTACGTAAAACGCCTGTAGTATTTCTCTATATTAGTTGTTTCTGTTACATAACGTTGAATGTACTTACGATGTTGTTACTTTCATATTTTGGATGCGTAGAATGTAAAATGTGATGCTAAATCAAGGAGTGATGCAAAAGAGCTTATGTGTGTTCTTGCACTCATATCACCTCTTGACTTTTACATCACTGTCTGTATTTTAGGAATCTGAAATAATAATAGTAACATTTGAAGTACATCTAATGCTATGTAATGGGCTAATATAGAGAATTACTTAGCCGGTATCCGAAACAATATTGAAATGAGTGGGTTCGTTAAACTGTTTTAGATTTTGTTCATAAATGGAAAGCCCGCTCATAAATTAATATTCACACTTGTAGAATATTACATGCGAAGATTGTGTTGTGTGATTTCTTATATAAAATACCCTCAAATATGTCCGTGTTTATAGAATACAAACGTAATACGATTGCATCATTCTTTATCCTCACACGATAATTATTTAACTACACTTTTTCATATTACATAAACCTATAGGGTAGACCGGGGCTATTTGGATATACTAAGAGAAAAATTAAAATTTTCCAAAACCGACGTACTTCAGAGTTTTAATTATTATGCCATAATCTACGTACATTATTATAGTACAACATATTAAAGAATAAAGAACCTGTTAAATCATGGAAATTCTGAAAACGAATTTTAAAAAAATGGTAGAATTCGAGACTAGTATTAATCATGGGGCTATTTGGGTCTTTCGCTGTATCAATCAACATTGTTTACATTAATCACATTAGCGTCCATGTATATTCTTAAATTATACCCTTTTCTATATAATTTGTGAAAAACACATTAATAAACATTTCTCCTCAACCCTGTTTGTTTGAAAAAACTCGAGCCAGCGAACAAACAGCTCTTCATTAACGTAACCACTGTCTGATAAGGAAACATGACAAGCCGGTGGTAGATTGTTGACGAATTATTCTCTCATAAGCTGACCTTTAAAATGAACAAATGGTGGGATGTATTGTCCAACTGCGTTGCAAGAAACTATCACAATGACATTCTCGCCTCTTTCGACGCTAGTGAGAGCAACCACCAAGTTTCTCTATATACGTACTTTGCAACCACCTCTTTCTCCCCTTCTTCGCAATGACCTTGCTTGGGTTCTCTTTCATCCACGTTGCATGTATGTTGTGGTTTTGTGTTGACACTAATCGTCGAAGTAGCAGATTTCAACAGTTGGAAAAATCACTCACTGCTTTCTTATTAATGCCCCCAGCACGAGCTCTTGAAAGACCTCAGGTTTTAGTAATGATAAGTTTGGGTGTCTTTTCATGAAACTTGAAAGCCAATCTGCACCAGCTAATCCTTTGTTTCTCCAAGGATGCGTAATTTGATTTATTATTACATTCAATGAACAACTATACGAATCGTTTCAGGGGTGCAGGCTAGTCCTTTTCCCGCGAGAGTCATAATTCGCAACACGAACCCTCCCTCCTGTTCTCCTGTCAGTCCTATGGCTTTCGGTGTTGCACCTTGAACTATTTCATCATTATCACCCAAGGTTAGTCTCAACCTTTCGACCTGCACTTTACTTCCGCAAAGTTTCAAATTTACATGGCAGAGCTGCGAAGCTCCATATAAACTCAAATCACCTTTTATTACACTTTGGATGGCCTTCTCCATATCTTCATTATTTCACTCGTATTTATTTTTGATTTGTATGTCCGTACCATCCAAAAAGGAAAATGAAATGTTTTGTTTTGCATTCATGCATCATGTAGGCTAAACCATAATTTCAAAATTCAAATTCATAAATTAAATAAATTCACATAAGTTTACACCTGACTCAAATAGCCCCCATTTGTTTTGACTCAAATAACCCCGTTGTGCACTTGCTTACGTAGGAATGTACTACTTTCACATGAGACAGAGGAGAGCAACAAAACGGCTTTATAACATGTGGACGTTCCTTTTTACGCGTACGGTAATATTTTTAAAAATATATGCATTTTCACAGGTTCAGCACCTTATATCATACAGCCACTATATCAGAGCAAAATATGAAGTATTGCAACTCACCTTGTTCAGAATAGTCGCACATTCACAGCAACTGATAAGGAAGCAGCAGATCAACCACATACACACGAAAGCCAACGAACTCACAACTCAAGGCAGGTTCAGCTTACTGGTACGTTTATTAAATGCGCAGTGACATTTTTCTTACGTTTGACCCACATAGCCCCTTGACTCAAATAACCCCGGTCTACCCTAAGCATTTTACAAGAAATATGTCAGCTGTAGTTTGGACAATTTTTGCCAATGAACTCACATTCGTGAGTGCATTTTCTTAATCAGTAAATAAAAATATTTAAAATATGTGTTTACTTAATAAAGCACCCTTGTACTCTACGAGCATATAGCGTAGGCTATTTAGGTATATATAAGAATACAAGATAGGATTTGCCAGTTTTATAATCCTTGTTTATACTGTAGAAGCTTCTTTACAGTAATAGTGTAAATTTTATTTTCGCTTCGTTAACGTTTGTTACAAATTAGAAAAGTACATATTACACATTTTACCGCACAGAAGTCGTGATATTTGCTTCATTCATTTGAACTATATGCGTAGAGGGAACAGCATATTAATGCTGTATATTGTGTCACTAGTGAAAGTATATTCTTGAGTTTGTCACCTTGAATATTACTAGTACATGGACTATCCAGAAAAGATGAAGACATTTATTAGTATGATCAATGGTTATTTATAACCCTTATGTACTTTTATTTTTAAATAAACACAATCTCGTTGTAAATTAGGTAATCGAGCCATCAGAGTTCCTACACCTTGTTAGTTTTTCGGCTAGGCCGCGAACTTCCTCATTATTATTTATTTATTTTCACCTATTTATAATGAATCACATGAGTTCGGGCATATCAAAACACAGTTTACATTTCTATATACATTTACAGTTTACATTATCACAGATACGGCCGGCCACTGGAATTAAACAACTAAAAAATATATTTAACTTATTAATAATGACACATGGCTTCTCGTAACATTTTTTTGTTTATTGGCTGCCACTGTCTGTGTGTGTGTAAAATGTGCCTGTGGTAATTATTTACGCGGAATGGGAATTATAGAGCGTACATATGACTCAATAGCTGGCGTAGATGAAGTAAAATTTAGCAGGACAATGCAACCTAAGCAGTTACTTTCCTCCACTGGTTTTCAGACTTACAAATACCGCCAGTGCAATTTAGAAGATTCGTCAATTCATGCCACAAGTTCTCTTCGACTTTCTTTCTGAAAAGTGTTCCAGAAATCAAATATGAATTGTTTTTCGTTACTTTAATCAAATTTTTATTTTGTTCATCTGCATCTTTAGAGCTTATTGTTTCTTTTCTCTTTTCGAGTCCTACAATTTTGATTATTTATTTAATATGGTTGATCAATTGATAATCGTCATCGGAACGAAATCTGGCAATCTGATTGGCTGGAAAATTGTAATCTCTACACAAGGTACAATGATTGAGTATTTTAACCTAACGAGAACAAGTGCGAAGTCGTGATGTGTCAGGAATACGATTTTACTGACCTCGCGACTCCTGCCAACTAAAGAGAGTCGTACGCATGAGTAACCTAACGTGTGCTCGGGAATCGCCGGTCGCTTTTTCGGCCGGAAGGGATTGAATATTAAAGTTGATATCTAGCACACTATTATATATCAAAGTATATTGAAGGTATACAGAATATGAAGGCTGATATATGCTTCCTTCGCATTTTATGCATATTGGAGGCCCAATATCTCTAGGAGGACAAAATATAAAAATCTTATTTTTTCACGTTATTCATTTGTCAAAAGAAACTAGCGTAGAAATTTCAACTTTGATATTTGAGTTTGAAGGAACTTACAGATTTGCAAATTGGAGATGAATAATGCTCGTGTGTGCTATAGTAACTCCCATAAAGAATGGTTAAGAAAAGAAATATTCTTTATTACTATTAGAATTACGATTTTAATACTGTAATGATAATTGAAATGTTTAAGTGTTAACAGATGCAGACATCTGTATAAACGCTTCACATACACATATAGAAAAGTTGTAAGATTTTGCCAAAGGTTTGGTTGCATAATGGAATGAAAAAGACCATGCAGAGCAGCCATGTTACCAACTGAACACTGGATATATATGTGTATATATATATATATAATAAACTCTCTTACAAGGGTATTTCAGGTTCCAATGTACGTATTCATATCTTTCTTGGGCACTGTGGTGGTAATATAAAATTTACCGAACCGTGCACGAGCATTATTCACCCCCAATTTGTAAATTTGCCTTTCAAACTCAAATATCAAAGTCGAATTTCTAATTTAGTTTCTCCTGACATAAGTGCCTAACGTGTAAAAAATAGATTTACATCTGGTCTCTCATCAGATATAAAAATCTCTAATATTCATACCATAGCGCAAACGATCATTATTCACCTCCAATTTGCACCAAATTTGTAGCTCCCTTCAGTTTCAAATATCAAAGTTCAAATTTTTACCGTAGTTTCTTCTGACATAAATGTATAACGTGTGAAGAGTTTAGATTTTTTATACTTTGTTCCACCAGAGATATTGGGCATCCAATATGCACAAAATACGATTTATTAACTTTTTTTTTCTAAATTCGTAAAAATTAATGAAGCATACTTTGATATGTTAATAGTACACAAAAAATCAATTTTGATATTCAGTTCCTTCCAGGGAAAAAGCGTCCTGGAAACCGGAGCTGTATCTATTTCAACAATTACTTTTGAATACCATTTTGACCAGTTCGATCACATTTTAGGTTTTTCATGCAGAGAACTAAAATTATCAAGCGGATTTTAGAGTAAAGAATGCTTTTTGTTTGAATGTCCTATGATAAATGAGTCCGCATATACTACATTTTCAGTAAACACCTGTTAACACAAATTTTGGTATGCGCCGCAATACAAGAATGGCTGCCATTAATAAAATTATACTCGTTTTGAACTAATTTTATGTAAGGATATAAATATTTTAAAATATTCTTTTTGAAAGACGTCGAGCAGCCAAGCTGGACAATTTCACATGGGCTGACCCATGGATATCGAGTACGAAGTGACTGAAACAATATATCTACTAACTTATTCTAATTTTTATTTGGGGGGCACACACACTATTTAAGGGCCCATCTCCTCTGTACCCCCCTTGGATACATCCCTGTATAGCGGTGCGGTATAAATCAGAAATAATTATGAATATTTAGAGAATTTATAGCTCTAACAAGATGCTAAGAAGGGTAATTTAAAGTCTGAAGGAAAATATATCTGCAAACAAATATTTTCTTTTGAACTTTTAGCAAAATCTTGCTACAATCATCAATAATCACACTAAAATTGAGAATTCTGCTTAAGTATGCGCGGGACGTGATTCAGCTGTTCTTCAGAGAAATTATCGTATTTTGCACACAGAGAAAAGAGCACCCACAACACCTCGTATCCTACATAGTTCCCCTACGCATTTAGATCATCTCCCCCAAATCTTCCCCTTCTATTGTGTTTCACATGTACTTGTATCTTTCATTTTAGCTCCTGTTTCGTAACTTACCTACCAAGTTTCTCTCACTCATATTCAAACCTCGCTTATCTTCGCTTGATTCACATCAACTAAGATGTGGGAGGAAATCCTTAGCCCTCGATGCTCCCTTCAGAAGTAGTCTTCATGCAAATTTACACTGCAGACTTTGGTCTCCCAAGAATCATCCACTCACTACAAAATGTACGCTTTAATCTTCTTTGCAAGGCATGAAATCAAGTTATCTCAGAGTCTTTCTTGCTAAATCTTGTATTGGGATCTCCTTAATGTAGAAGATTACTCAGTGAAAAAATCTATGAGCAGGGTAAAAATGAGGACATAAACCTACTGTTAAAGCGGTATAACAGGAGACAACAGAAGGGAAGATAGGGGAACTGTAAATCTGAACTGAATATAAAGAAAAGATACAGAGAAGCAAGAGATGCAGTTCTAAACACGAAGACCTGTCTGTGTTCATAAAGTGAGATATAAGTATCTCTGTTTATGTTGAAGTACACTCTCGATACTATGTAAGAGACTATTAATTCAAACATTAGCTCTAAATTCGAGAAAGAAATTGACAGAATGCTGCTTTAATCTTTCTTCAAAATTAGTATTTAAACGTTCATATTTGAAAATTATTATTATTGTAAGATACACAGTAAAATTGATCAATGTACTGATAGGGAATCAAACTCGGATCTCTCGGTTCCTTACAGGGTGCTTTATTAATTGAAATATCAATTCACTGATGACAAACATTACTGGTTTGCAAATCGTCTACGAAGTATAATGTAAAGAACTTGTTTCCCCTGTTCTTCTAGCAAATTAATATATATTTATTTTCCTTGTGATTTATAAGTGTGTTACAAAATATGTTGTGCTTTTATAGTGAAAGGGGATATTTTGTCTGATTTTGTGTTCAAAAGGCAGACTGATTCTGAATCAGTTAGTACTAACATTTTATGTTCTCCATAGAATACCAAATCATGCTTGGGCGTCAAATAGGCACCAAACGTTTCTGAAGTATCATGTAGAGAAGAGTTATCTAAATTTATATTATATGGGTTCCATTAAGTCACTCCCAACGAGGTCTTCTCGTTTGTTCCATCAGTGTAAAGAACAACACACGTTCAATTATAAACTTTTGCTTCTTCTGTGGATATAGCTTCGCATAATCAAGTTATCTAAGACCAAAACGTCTTCCGTGATTATTTGTGATAAGTTACCACAAGTGTGAATGTGGTACGCAATCATTGAGTAAATATATACTGAAAAATTTACTTTTAACAGTTTTAAAATTATTACGTCGCACATGTAAGCTTATTGTACAGCTTGTGCACATTTCAAATAAGTCAAATTTTATAATTTCTGAACACTTTAAATGTGCAAAGATGTCACCAAATAGCTTCTTACAAGCAAGAGTGTATTAATAAGTAGTTCTTGTTGCCTAAGAAAGAGGTAAAGATGTTTGCAGGAGCTAGGACAGAACTCAGGTCATCTGGTGATAGCCTAACTAACTGAGCTATGGAAAACGCACTAAATTAGTAAATTATCTACTTAAGCATTGGAGACGTTTGATGAGAAAGTGGATAAACCTAATTTTGCAAGGTATTTTTTAAACAAAACGCCTATATAAAGAGTATTAAAGGTAATAGTGAGGGAAAAAATGCAGACATTAAAAAGCACCTTCAGAAAATCACGCTAAGCTCCAGACTTTTCCTGTACACATTTTTTACGCCTTTAAGGACAAAACTGAGGCAATTTCAGAATATACCTGCTCTCGTTCACACACACACACACTCTCTCTCTCCCTCTCTCTCTCCCTCTCTCTATCTCTCTCTCTATCTCTCTCTCTATCTCTCTCTCTCTCACACACACACACACACACACACAGCCATTTTCTATCCACTGCTGGATGAAGGCCTTCCTCTTTCCTGTCCACATATCGGTCTGCTGTTATTCTTATCCATGAAGCTCCTGAAAAAACGCTTGATTTCATCTACCCATCTTACATTTGGACATTGTCTCGGTCGTTTCTTTTCTCTAGGAATCCAATGTCGTCCATTTTCCATATTTGCGTCTAGCTATGTGACCGTCAAATTCGAAGTCTTGATTATATGGTGTAGTAAAAAGTAATCCATTATTTTGCCAATAGATGGCTTCAGTGATCTGTAGCTCGTGTTGTATAAGTCCGATCGGGTTCAACCAGATGGCGTTCGAACGATGAGATTGCGTACTACAAACATTGTTCAGATAGTTGTGATGAGTTGACTCAGTGTTGTGTGAGCGCGTGTCAAAATGGACACTAGCAAAGAGAAAATACGCTATATTTTACAGTTTTTCTTCGATAAAGGCGAAAACGCAAGCCAGGTGGCTGCAAATGTGAATAGTGTTTATGGTCCTGATACTGTAACAGCCAATCACGCGCAATTTTGGTTTCGTCGATTCCGTGCCGGTAATTTTGACGTCAAAGATGTACCACGTACTGGAAGGTCAAGTGTCGAAAATGTCGATAAAATCATGGACATTGTCGCGTCCGACCGTCATGTAAGCACTGTTTCGATTGCCCAAGAGCTAAACATTGCACAAGAAACCGTGTGGAACCATTTGCATAAGGCTGGATACAAAAAGAAGGTTGATGTATGGATGCCACATGAGTTAACGAAAAAAAAACTCATGGACCGAATTTCCATCTGCGAATCGCTGCTGAATCGTAACAAAAGCGACCCATTTCTGAAGCGGTTGGTGACTGGTGATGAAAAGTGGATCACTTACGACAACGTCACGCGAAAACGGTCGTGGTCGAAGCGCGGTGCGCCGGCGCAAACGGTGCCCAAGCCAGGATTGACGGCCAGGAAGGTTTTGCTGTGTGTTTGGTGGGATTGGCAGGGAATTATCTACTATGAGCTGCTCCCCTACGGCCAGACCCTTAACTCGGAACTATACTGTCAACAATTGGACCGTCTGAAGGCAGCAATCGCCCAAAAGCGGCCAGCTTTGGCCAATAGGAGAGGCAATGTGTTCCACCAGGACAACGCCAGGTCACACACATCGATAGTGACTCGCCAGAAGCTCCGGGAGCTTGGTTGGGAGGTTCATATGCATCCACCTTATAGTCCGAACCTGGCACCGAGTGATTACCATCTGTTCCTGTCCATGGTGAACACGTTTGCTGGTGCAAAATTCGCGTCAAGAGAGGCTT
>JAGDQP010026279.1:0-26072 GCA_022664845.1 Lepisma saccharinum
TGTAATGTGTAGAATGATATCCCTCTGTCTGCCTGATATCCCGCTTTAGTTTATTCGTGTATGAATGTCCTTGTGCATGTTTGCTCCTGTTATTGATGTCAATAAAAGGTCTTTTTTCTTTTCGTTCCAGAAAATGGAAGCAGGTGCTATCGTTCATGCTCTGTTTGAGAAATATGGATTTGTTAATAGGAGAATGAATAGGTATGAAGATTCATTGTACAAACAAATAGTGGAGATACTAGAGGACAAGATGGAAATCATAGAAGAAGTTAGAACTCTTGGATTTGCTGGTGACAGTGATGAAAGCGATGATGGAGACTACGGTGATGACGTCTTTGATGAGGAAAGGCCAAGTACATCGCAAGGTTCTCAAACACATCAAGAGTCTCCGACACCTGTAGCTTCTTCAGGTGAAGAATATCAGCCTTCGCCAAAAAATCAAAAACACTTCTTGGACGATGATTATAAAGAAGCAGCTTACATGTTTTGGACACACAATGAGAACCCGGAAAAGAAACGAAGGAAATTTTCATCTGTCAAGTCACAATATAGATTAATTCAATCGAAAAACATCCTCTTTGAATATGAGAAAAAAAGGCAAAACCCCAGTTATAAGAAACTTAATGCAGCAGTTCACGATAAATTCAAAGAAATGGTCGAGAGATGTGCAATTATATACGACAGGACTCTTCGCTTTTGGCCTCTTCAGATAAGTAAAGAGCTAGATCCGGATAATACTCTACAATTCAAGGCATCTCGTCACTGGCTGTCTAATTTTAAAAAGAGAAACAATATCGTCAGTCGTTCTATCACGCATAGGGTTAGCAAAACGTCGAAATCAAAAGAGGCTGAATTAAATCACTTATCTACGACATTTATTACGTCCATGAAAGAACTTATGTTACTGCCTGAATCCTCGTCAAGTATTAAATGCTGATCAAAGTCGATTTGACAAGGAACTCCATGCATACAGGACTCATAGGACTAAAGGTACGGTGGTTGTAAGAGGTGCATTTGGATCAGTCAGTGCTACTACTCATTCATATATGATCATGCCTGTTATTTCCATGGATGGTGAAATATTGCGTCCGATGTACGTTCTTGTATCCGAATCCAGTGGTCAATTTCCATGAAATAAACAAAAAGATCCCGATAACATAGTGTCCCATCCAGGAAAGACTGCAAACATGAACAAAAGTGATTTAAAAGAGTTTTATTCTGTATTCTGGAATAGCCTGCCTGCCGATCGTGATAAAGTCTTGCTTTTGCTGGATTCATGGAGTGCAAATAAGAATGATAACGTATCAAATAAATTATGCCCTAATCATATAACACTGTTCAAAGGTTTAATTCCTGGTGGTTGCACTGGTTTCATCCAACCACTTGATGTTTACTTCTTCCGTCCATATAAATCATTTATCAGGTTCATTACTGACACAGTTATCGCTTCCTCGGAAATTAATCTCTGGCATCGGGATAACATTTTACGAATGCAGTCCTTCACTCTCTTCCAATTCAGCGCCTCACGATTTCGCAACATGATCAGGTTTGCGTTTTACAAAAGCGGCTACTTGGACGAGGAGCCCGAGCCCTGGATATTTCCATTGGATTATTGTTTTGATTCTAATATACGTGACGAGTGTTACAAGACCTCATGTGAGAACATCTCTTTTGTCAAGTGTGCTCATTGTGAGCAAAGTATCTGCTTATCACACGCCTTCATTGACGACTTACATATTGATTGTATCAATGTGTAGTACTTTGTACGTGTCTCTTTCCTTCATATGAATCGCATTTCAATTCAAATCCATGTCCTTCTGACTTTTGTTCTGCCTTTCGTTGTGACTTGTTTCAATACAATTCACTTTCTCTTTGAACTTTGACCCGCCATAACCTTTTTATTTCTGGAGCTCTGCAGCTAGGATTTCACAGGTGTACTATACTCGTCACTAGCTTCAATTTAAGGTATCACTTGATGAGCAACTCGAGTCCTCACTTCGGGTACTTTACTTGTGAGAGTTTTGCTATCCGGAGATATTCATGTGTACTTGTGTATATCTTTGTGTTCAAAGTACGTGCTCTTTACAAGTAAGTTTTTCGAAATCGCGAAAGTTATCCGTCTTTCTCCATTATTATTGGTCTTTTCGTGAAGGTTGTATTTGCCTATAATAATAATAATAATAACCACCTGCGTTACAGACCGATATGTCCTGAGCCTAACCCAACGCCATCTGTCCGCGCTTGGTGGAACTGCGTCCACCTGAGTGATGGCAGTGTGATCTGCGCTGCGCGCCACATAGCTACGAACAGGCGTATTAGGGGCTTTCTAGAGTGGCCGTCACGTCTTTATTCACGTGACTCCCCAGTTTTCCTCACGACGCTGGGTGGACGCTGAAAAGTGGAACTCCAGCCGGGAATTGAACCCGGGACCACACGAACATGAGTCTAACCACTAGACTATGGAGCCCCTTGTATTTACCTATAGTAGGTCTATAGTTTTCTTCTCTCTCTACCTTAGCGTTGAAATCACCCAACACAATTTTCGTATTATACTTCGGTAATAGGTCAAGCATTCTTTCTAAATCCTCGTGAAATATATCTTTGTCGTTATCATTAGCCACCTCGGTTGGAGCATAGACATTTATTAAAACCGTGTTGCCCCATCGAGTACGTATCGTAGCGAACGATAGTCTTTCGTTTACAAATTCTATATTCTTCACCGCCGGAAGTATACTGTTCTTGATTAGAAGTCTGGTTTCGAAATCGTGAGACTGTGTTCCCCCGTAGTAGAAAGTGTAATTGCCCTGTCGGATGCTATCTTGACCCTCCCACCGGACTTCTTGTATCGCCAATATGTCTAGCTCGTACGTCTCGGTCTTGCGTACTGCCACCTGAAGAGCGCCCGTTTGATATAATGTTCGTACGTTCCACGTTCCTATTCTAAGGTCTTTCTTAATCCTGTTCCTGGAGCCCCTGAAGCAGTCCCCGCCCGGAGATCCGAATGAGGGACTAGTTTAAATCCGGAATGTTTTTTCCCTGGAGAATCCATGAACCATCTGTTACTATTTCTTGACATGTTTTAGTGGTGTAGAGTTGTCAGCTTTACAACCTCGCATTAAAGGCAGACGTTCATGATATTCTCTTATAACACATTACACAAGAAACTCATATATCAACAACGGCATAGACTATAATCGATAGGAGCAGAAGGCAAACGAGAAGACCTATAGCTATTCAAAAAGGAACGTTGTACCTCCCTCCATAACTTCTTCTGTCACAGTAGATGTTAAAGTCTGGGGTGGGAGAGCAAAGTTTGTTGCAAATATGTTCCTATTGTCCGATTATTTTTAACCAAAATTTTAGTGCTACTCGCTTGAATTCTGGCCGCCATGGATCCAAGTTTCAGTTGATTTCTCAATTTTATCTTCAGCTTTGTCCGGAAAGTTTTACATCCATGTCATATGGAACAATGCACCTTTACTAAATAAGACACATATGAAACTAGAGACATTGTGTTTATACCTATAGCAGTGACACGTTAGATCCCTTCAAAGTAAGCACTTTGAGGCCTCACACACTTCTCCCAGTGTTGTAACTTCCGTTTTTCAAAGCACAGTTCAAAGTCTATTGTTGGAACCACCATTGCCATATTCTCCTAAGTCGCATCCACGTACTGAAATAATTTTCCTTCCAAAGATGGTTTTAGTTTTGGGAAAAAGCAAGAAGTCACAGGGTGCCAAAGCTGGACTGTTGTGGGGCTAAGGTACATGAGTGATTTTATATTTTGTCAAATGCGCAAGGCGTGATGAATGGGCTGGTGCGTTGTGGTGTAGCTGTCAGTTACCAGTTGCTCATAGCTGCAGCCGTTTTCTTCGTACTGTATCTCCTAGCCGGTGAAGAAACATCTGGAGAAGTGCACTCGTGATTGGCAACATTTTTACGATAAAAAGAAATAGCCAACTTGGTCTTCACGTTGCTGCGATTTTGCCGACCCTTCTTCGAACGTGGAGAACAACATGATTTCTATTTGGAAGACTAGGTCTTCGTTTCCCAGTGATAACTGTAGACTCACGATTAGTCTAATCTCCGTTTATGGCCTTCTACAGAGAATTCGATTTCTTGTTAGTTGTTTTAAGCAACTAACTAAGAACTGCAGCTGCAGCTACACCTTTCATGCCAAGACCCTTCGTCAAAATCTCGGATACAATATATATTTTTTTTAATTATCAAATCATCTAATTTTAGCACTGTCAGTCGCCGATCTTTGTTGATAGTAGCCCATACACGTCCAACATTTCCAGGTGCTCTGCTTGTTGAAAGTCTTCAAGAACGTGAATCACTTTCAACTAACTCCCAGTCAGCTTTGAAGTAATCGTACCTCACATTTATTTGTGCTACACTTTTTGAATCGTCTTTGATAAACTTCTAAATTGACCAAATAGTTTTCGCGAACCAATGTTCAAGTTTAAGGATCTGCTCTACGCTCAATCATTGTGGATGCGATGGTCTCACAGTACACATGCTCATTCAACTGATTAGTCAAATGGGTTTGTGCCTGTCTACACATGCACGTCAAAGTCCTCGGCTGGCAAGCTACATCGTAGCCGCGAAAATCATTCTCATTATATTGACAATGGCTGAATTCTTACCGGACAAACCTCGAATTCAATGAACTGAAATGTATTTGAACTTCAGCATACGAATGAGGAAGAGAACGTATAACCAATTCAAAATCCCAGAGTTCTTCATGCGTTTTTGCTGCCGAGGACTTCCTGTGCTCTTAAACCTCCACCTAAAAGTGGGTTGTTCAGTTTTCCGTTTTCGACACAGTCAGAACAGATGAGGAAGAATTCATCTTTTCTTCTAAATCAGTGAATGAACTTTTTGATGACCATCAAATAATTACTTAATAGATTTTCCTTTAAAACTTGGAAGTTACTTGGAGTGTGTTATTGGCTTATTTAACAAATGAAGACTACAAGAAAAGAACGCGTTCTGTCCATTTTCATTATTTTACAAGAGAGCGTTTTAAAAGTCTATAATCAGTGTTATCGTACGTATACCTACACATTAAATAATGATTTGTTTGTAATAGATGAACTATGCATATTCCCTTCATACATGATAGTTTGTTGACAAGGCCCTTCGAAGAGCTAACAGAGGACACTCTCATCTCAATTTTGATAAAAAAAAGGACAAAGTACATTCTTTCTCTGTTGTCCTCAAATTTCTTTACAAATCACACATAACGTTTAAATTCCCAAATCATTCCGTCAGCTTTGTCACGATGTCAGTTCCAAAGTGACTGAAAATAGTCGTCCCGTCACTTTTAAACATATTCTTGTAATCAACCACAGTCCTAAGAGACCTTTCAGGCAAACACGTTTCTCAAGCGACTTAAGAACCACATGAACAGCGCTTTATGTAAAACAATGGAAGCAAATGAGTGTGTTTATGCAAATGTGGTCCGGTTTTCTGCTGCCGCGTTCCCAGTCAGCTGTTCGTGTTCTACAGAACGCGATAAGATAAACGATAATAATCATGTTTACAATTTTTGAAGTTGTGTTTTTCCTCCAGAGCGTTGCCAAGCGTTCTTAGGCCATTTGGTCACGTTTCCCTATATCTCATGTACAAAATGCACTGGCAACACTACCAGCTTCATTTTTCTTCCTTCGTTTTCTTTTTTCCATCAGCTACTCAAACAACATGTTATAAGAGATGAAAAGGTACAAAGGAAAACTCGTTGCAGCCTGATTTCAAGTGGCGTGACGGTAAACGTCACGCATAAAAGGTCTCTAAATCCGCCAGTTTAAGCGACTTGTCACCAGAGTTGCCAACAGTGAACTTTGCAATCCGTCCACAGTAGAAGTCATTTGAGTTAGTAGATGGGTAGATATTACCTTATTTATATGATAATATTTCTGATCCGTACTTCCCCATCGACAGAAGACAAGTTCGGACAAAAAGTAATTCATTAATCAGAAAAAAGATGTTTACTGTATGCAAAATGAAGACACACAAAGAGAGAGAGAAAGAGAAATATATATATATATATATATATATATATATATATATTGCTTTCTAACTTTTTATTAATATTCCTTCACGTACTTCGCCATTTCATGTTGTACATTTCCACAGGAGAATTGGAAATGTAATTTCTCCCGTATACGTGGCTCAGTCTGGATGAGAATTGTTGACACTTTGAGATATTTACCAACACGAAACTAGTGTGGCCAGAGCTTAAAATAGTTCACTCATATAGATTATATAACAATCTTCAACTACATGAAAAGTATAGTAGATACATTGAAATGATTATGGTTTACTTCTTAGATTCTATCTTTAATCAGTATTACTGATTGTTACTAGGAAAAGGTAGTTCTTACATTGTAAACAAAGCATGCGTTTGGTATAAATTAAGCGGAACTTTGGCACACTTTAAGCGCACATGAGCGATGAAAGTTTGGCACATTTGATATGCCCCAAAGGTGGGAATTGGAATTTATTGATGATCCTTGGGTATCTATGGCTCACGCTGAGATAGAGTAGTGGAAAGAATGCGGGAAGAACCTAATTTCAAGGTACCGAGATTTGCTTGGTGTGGCTGAGGAAAGATCTTGGAAAACCTGTCAGGGTGGTCGGCCGCTGGTATCGAAACCAACCCGAATGCAAAGCCAACGCTAACTGAGCTACGGCTGCTCGGTGCCAAAGGTGTTTTTAAAGCGTACATAAAATGTACTTTGTTTACAGTGTGACCAACAATGAAGTCACAAAGACATGAATTGTGTTTAAACCTCCCTTTCATTAATACGAAATACCTTAGAATAGAAACAAAATAGAGCAAACGCGGGTGATTCCGATCATTTCTGGTACAAAGGGTTGTCAAATGAAGACGACTTATGTTGCTTACAAAATACTACGATATTAGAATACTACGACATTATATCTGTTCTTAAAAGCTGTCAGTAGCGTAATGAGCAATTGTGTACATGTGTAATATATGTATGCACATGTGAACACTTATTATTGATCAGAATTGCCTGGCTAAACCGGCTGATTCCGATCGCTCCGAACAAATAGAAATATACAAGTTCGTTCTTACTTGTCTCCTGCCAGACATATATATCTATTATTATTAAACATACAAAAGGAAACTAATAGGAATAAAAATGAACAAACAATACAGTCTGAAGAGAAAATAAAAGACAAGCTCTCACATTTGACATTTGTACCAAATTGAGCGCTCTTTTCCCTTACATCATCTAAGGGAAAAGAACGCTCAATTTGGTACAATGTTAGATCCCACACAGTCTGCATGTTACCACTCGCATCTTTTACCTTGGAATTAAATACAGTTACAATCTTCGATCAAAATTTGGAATAAACATAAATTGGGCTGTACCTCTTAGTGATTCCATTAGAATCGGCAAAGGCAAATGTTGCTTTCCTGATACCTTTCCTTGAGAGATCACACCTGAACTGAGCCAGCTTAATGAAACGGACCTTCAGCTGTAAAAACGTGCATAGCCCAAGCTTTTTCTAGTTTTCTCTGTTTAAGGTTCATCGCTTTTCTAAAACTATTCTGAACCTAACTGATTTCAACGTCATGCAACCTCTTATTGCTTCATGTCTTTTTCCGTCCAATGGTTTTCCGTTTTTCTTTTGCACTTTTCCATCTGCAAAGAGAAACACTTCCCGAGTGTAATATGTATGGTGGAATATCCTGTTTCAAGACAGCAATCACATCACCCACATACTGAATGCGATCGTAATCACCCGACCTGTTTGTTACAGGATGTTAAAACAATGATGGCAACATTGAAATCGGAATTCAGTCATTTCTGATGATGTTTGATTTTTTGAATTTAATTTGAATTTAAGACCTTTTGGCAACTTTGGCTCAGGCCAGATGGATGATGATGGGATCGAACTGCCGACTCTTATCCCCAGAGGTAAGCGCTTTATCATTTAGCCACCGCGCCAGTCTGATGATGCATCTTGTTCATACAGATAAACATGTTTTCGTATATATTATTCCCACTTGCATCGTATGTAAAGTCCTTTTACAAATCACTTCAGAGCACCGCTTCTAGCAATACGTGTTGGTCTACGAACCTAATGTTAGCTCGAAAAAGACTCTGAGGTTGAAAGACTCAAAGAATAACCGTGCAGCTCTCTACAGTTCCTGCTTATACTTTCCAACTAAGGTTCCATCATTTGTTCACCAGACTGCAGCACTCCTTCCGACGGAAATGTTTCCGATCAGAATCACCCTCTCTTGAAAATCGATCCGAATTACTCGCCTTTACTCTGTTTGCCCTTAAAATTAACTAATAATTTTAAAAGAAAGAGGAAAGTTTGAAATAGTGTCAAGTTTGTCAACCTGAGCTAATTTTAAATATTTTTTTCTGCCAATCAAAAAATAAGTGTGTATATTTGGCAACCCTGAAAGCACAGCACAAAGAACTATCTTCCAGATCTGATTTTTCTTTTTTCTTTTGCGTCCAAAGATCTATCCTCCACCCACCACATCTCGCAGTGCTCTGTTTCCCTTTGGATTGCACTAAATTCTGTATGAGAACCAGCTTCGAGGTACATAACACAAAAAACTAAAAGCGAGGACATAAAAGAAACGAAAAAAAGTTTCCTTCCGCAAACTGTGACCTTTCAATGCACTGTCTTCTGGACGATACGCATACAGTCGTTATGGCACTGAGACATGCAATGATTGTTTATTCATGCGAACAAAACAAACTTACGTAAAGGACAAATACTAAATATTGAAGAATTCTACACAATGAATGTCCTGTACACTTGTGTATTCATATGTAAAACATGTTTGATAAGCTGTTAAGACTGAAATCATCAGCTAGAGAGGAACGAATATGTAACAAAGTAGTGAGTGAACTTTCGGGAATTGAGATTAATATAGGACCATCCAAAATTTTCGGATCAATTTTAATTACGCGTTGTCCGTCTGCGCGTCGAAGATTAGCGCATCAACCAAACAAGTAGAGAGACTGATTTAACCCGCCATTTTAAATCTGGTAGGGCTACATCGTTTCCTTAAAGTAATTTTGCATCCTACGCGCTCAGTTATTAAGGCACCTTATCGCCTAAATGAAACTAGACAGATAGAAACTGATTTCAGATTTGGATTCAGTAACGCTGACTTAGCTGGCCATTTTAGACATCAAACACTAGGAAACCTTATATGCCCCGCTCTGTCCGTGTATCTTGTCTGTCTGTTGACAATTTTCAAGTCAGTTTTCGCAGACTATTAGAGCTACGAAGTTGGTTGAGGTGTCGTTGGAAAAGTCTCTGCGGAACGAGGTCAAAGCTGCATAGACCATGTCTCTCTGTCCGTATGAGAAATTCCCTAGTACTTACAAGATACTAGCCAATATGATGTTACGGATTTTGAGATGTTAGCATTTGTTGAGTAACGCGCCATCAAGGATTATGACGCTATAATTTAATTGAAGACTGAGTGCTCATCAATGGACAACATTTCGAGGCGCTGACCGTTGAATTTCATTACTAATTTGTAAGTGCTAGAGACCTATGTTCTAAATCTCTTATACTATTATTAAATTATGTAATATTTAGAAAAACATATTTAATAAGTGGGGGCGGGACCAAGGAGGCTCATTAAAGCGATTCTGTCTGATGTGTCGCTGCCTATGGATGATGGTTCAAGTTCTAATCATACAAGTCCCTGATTACCTCAATTGTTAGCACGCTCACTTTGTGCGTGTGGTTACGGCTTCAATGCGCGGTCGGGATACTCTGAACGCACTGGTTAGTTCAGAGACCGCTAGAGAAAATAGGTAGGTCCCGTCCTCAGCAGCAAATAAACTTGTTTAGGATGTTAATAGGAAATTGATTCAAAGCCCCCGGTTTGTCAAATGCTTAGCACACTCGTTTCCTATGTGTGCGTCCTACTTCCGTGATGGTCCATTGAATGGGGTGTTTCGGAGCCTACTTTACAAAAAACCTTTAGGTCCTATTCTTAGAAACTCGCTAGTTCATTTAAGACGTTAATAACAATTCAATCATTCAATAAGAGATACAAACAAGCTAAATTATAAAATTGAACACGCTCCTCTGCAAAATTATGCGACACATTCGTACGCTGTTAAAAACTGTGTACACGTTCTCAATAAAGTTCAGCAGAAGTTTTAGTATTTCATGTTTCTTTGAAATCAAGGTAGCAGAAAATTTTCGTATGGTGAGGTGGATGGATTCAGTTGTCAATTCTATACATGCGCAGAGTGAGAAAAGGGTTTCTTATCGTAGCTGATCAGGTACTATTTGCTGCCGCCATCTTCGTTACGTCTCATTTCAAAAGAAATGAGAAATATTCTCACAGTGAATGGAAATCTCGATTCCTAGTTGAAAAATACAAAAGTTATGAAAATGTGACGTAAGTCGTGGGGTAGTTTATATCTTCGGGGTTAAGACAACGCACTTATGACCTTCGACACTGTTTGGATCTGGCTATTTTTATATCTGTTAATTTTATGCAGTCGGTAAAGACACTACACTTGTAACTAATCAACCAATGTTCAAATCTCGCTCATGCTTCTCTCTTTTTCTCTTGCTCCCAGAATTCCTGAAAATCAAATGGTGGCTGTTTTTTTTTATTAGCCAAGTTACTGCAAATGCCAACACAGCTATGGTTGCCTAGCTTTTTCCAGAAATGCTTAACAGCATATAAACTTTACTCCAATTCTCCTTTACAACTGGCTTCTCCTTTTCAATAACAAGTGAGGTTCAGACGAGAGGACAAATGGCGAAGTTTAGGGACTCGCCCAGACCCTCCTCCAATGGTGGTCACCACAACAAATTCTCGAAATAAAACTCAACGTTAAAAATGTTAGGCTAAAAATTTCCTGTAAAACAATTTAAACTATGCTAACCCTCCAAATTTTAGTTCTGCACTCCGGAAGCTGGAAATCCTAGCATAATCCGAAGCTGCAAAATCAATCGTTGACATGAGACGGGGCCTCACTTGTTGAATTTGTGAACATTTAAATTATTAAAGGAACAATTCAATAATCATTCAATAGTCTATCTTTATCAGGGATATAATATATCCAGTAATGTATTTTACTTATCAGATATGAAGTTGCACAGTGGTTTTCACAATCGGGGATTGCTTGAGACGTTCCCGATTATGAATATAATCTACAAGTATCAGCAACTTTTAAAGGTACGATAGCGTATTTGTAGTCCCACTAGAGACAGCTCACTGGCTAACTTGTTAATTTTACATTTGGTGCGTTTGACTTGTATCTTTACTCTAAGACGATCGAGAGACTGATGTCCCTCGGCTATCACTATTCCAAGCAAATTAATGGGATAGGTAGTGATCATGGCCTTATTCTAGAAGCCATGAATCCCAACCTCCGTAGTCCGGGCGGTAACGTCGCGAACTTCGAATTAGCAATGGGTTCGATACCCGCGGCCGATTATCCCGATTAAGGTTTTCCAGAGTTTTCTTCAGTATTGTCACGAAGTGAATATACTGGGATGGTACCTTAGGAAAGACCTGACCGATATCTTCCCCATCCTCTACCCTACCCTATGCAGCACCGAACCAAAGATGCCAAAAGATCTCAAATAAATTCAATTCAATTCAATAGTAAAAATGAAATAAATAATAGGGCTATTTTGTTGTTTGTTATATTTCATTATTCAAGTGGATGAATCATTAATCAGACTGGCATTCAGCAAAGTTTGAACCCGCATAACTCCCTTTTGCTGGCAGTAAGTCAACAATCCCAGACTCTAGATTACGGGAATGAATAAAGCGTCATAACTTTTAGAGAAATGTCAAAATTTTTAAGGCGTGGTCAACTAAGCCAAGTAAGCTAGTATTCCTTAGAAGTCTAATCATAAGTATCTTGTATATAACTTTAGTCAAGATATTTCTGGAAAACTTTGCCAGAAAATTATATTTATTTTTTAAAAAAAAGGGAAGCAATTAAGAAATATGTATGTTAAGTTTTGTGATCCCTCTTAGTGATGACGACAACAAGATTCGTCATCCTTGATTGCTTCTTACATCATCACGATAATGACGCCCAGCCTCCCGTACGTACCAGTGCCCCTGTTGATATTTATAGTTGCTCTTGATACTGACTTCTCAAGTCGCGTTTTTGTCACCTCCCCCTGTTTTGTCGGGCTACAGACACAAAAGTTACTACTCCTGGGGACGGGAATAGCTGGGTCTAACTCGTAAACGCGTCGTTTGGCGGCGCTCGACTCTTCTTGTGGAGTGATCCACTGGTGGTGACTGCCAGTGTGTGTGTGTAGGTAGTCAGGGAGAGCACGACAGCGTAGCAGCACTCAACAGGTGAGTTAGTGGGGGTTGAGTTAGAAGCCTTCTACTACTACTAGGGTGTGTTTTCCCTTGCACGTGGTACCACTTGTTGCTCGAGGGAGATAGAGCAACGCTAGGAAAACAATTTTGTTTTTACAGTTTTGTATTTTCGCGGCAAACAGCGAAGCATTCGTGCATGACTGGTTGCTGGTTTTAAGGATATATCATCGTTTACTGAGAGAAATTAAATTCAGTAAGTCTTACATGAAGTTTACTCTTTCAAGAACTATTATTTTAGTAAGAAACTGTAAAGTTATACTCGAGAGAGAGGAAGATTTTGGGTGCGAGTTGTTGAAATTGTAGTGTATTTGCACCGAACTTATCTCGTTACTATAATTAGATTGTACTAGAGCATTCTCTAGTGGTAATTACTTAACAGAAATTTTCAAAGGATTGCAGTTTGATATACTATCTTTAATTCTGTTCAAGACGACTCAAGATGGAGATTGTTTAAGACGATTCTTTCTCCCTGAGATAAACAGAAGTGATTTGAAAAAAAAAAAAGATGAAAGGTTACCTACCGAAGTACCTGGGGTAACGCTTGGGCTGTGCCCATAAAATTGACCGCCGCTTACGCGAGTAGAACCTTCCAAATAGAATGGTGGGGAGCGTACAATTCCTGTCAGCCTTTGAATTAGCTATTTCTACTCCTTTTTTAAATACAATTTTCGCACTGTGTGGATTCACTAATTGGAAATCTGGTCTGTCAGCTCATTTGAGTATATTCTTTTCAGCTCATCTAAGTATAAAATTTTCGGTACTAATATTATGAAAGGTGAACACAATAAGCCGACCTTATTTAAAGATATCACAAAGCAGAAGAGTGGATGCGATATTCAAGTTATTTGAATTAAGTGATTCCACAAATTTAAAACAGTAGGTTCGATTTCATCTTGTCTTCTGATTAATCGTTTGCTATTCTTTTGATTTTCAACTGCATTCGAAAACAATTTATAATACACCATGCCAGAGTCCAACTTTGGTCTTCGTCTACCTGGCGGCTTTAGTTTCATTAAGAGTTGCGTGGTTAGTGCAGCGACTCGCTTTTCCCGGCTCCGTGACCGAAGTTTGCTACTTGCTTACTTATTTAAGTAGCTCGCCACCCAATGTTGAGTCTACACTGAAAAAAAAAACCATGAATTTCAACTGAGAATAGAGCATGGAATCACTCACATTGAAAGAAAAAGAAATGCTGCTAAGTACGAGCTTTTAAATTGAATTACAATGGCTGAAATTATGTTCTTTAAATTCCATGCTTGGTTAATTCAGTTTACCTGGAACGGATAGGACCTCGGAGTGGCAGAGAGGCTCGTGATCACGGGTTCGCGTCTTGACTTATTGAACGGAGTGGTTCGGATACCACTTTACCGAAAAAACTGTAGGTCTCGTCCTTAGATCACCAGCTTTTTCCCTTAGTAGCACAAAATATAGTCCCATTACTGGGCCAGTAACGGCGAATATGGATGATGGTTGTCCTAGTATTTAGACTACATTGGGATGTGCTGCTATGGTTAGGACATGATTAATGATTTATTTATTCATGAAACGGCTACGTATCAATACGATAAATCTGTCACAAGTTTGGTAACGGATTTTTTGTGGAATACGTATCTTCCAGGTTAAAGGAACAGGCAAAGTCGTAGCCACCGCTCTTATTCTGGATACTATCCCAGCATTCGCCTGGTTATATTTAGGGAAATTGTAGAAAACCTCCATGAGGGTGGACGCGAGAGCACAATTTGAACCTGTTTTCTTTTTCTTCCGTACTTATCCAAATTATACGATCTTGATCACCGTTCAACGGAGTCTGGGTTTGAACTCCATATTCTTTTCCATTTGTACAGCGCGGAACAGAAAGACTATAGTATTTTGTTCATACGTGAACAGTAGTATTTTAGATTCGTTATTTGGATAGGAAACGTGATCAGTTTCTGACACCTTACCTAGTCCTCCAACCGTGAACTGATTATTTGATGTATTTATCTAAGTCATGTTATAGGACTACATCTCATTTACAAGTGCCTTCAATTTAGAAAGACAGAAACATGAGGGAAGGAAGCTGAACAGGGCCTAGTTTGAAGGTACCATGCCGTCATTTGTCTGGTGTGACTGATGAAAAACCCTGAGAGACCTGACTCAGGATGGACGGCTGCTGAGAGCGAACCCAAGAGGAATGCGAAGCCAACACTCAGTCGTGCTGCAGTTTTTAGCTTCCTACTTTTTGGAGAAACATTCATTTTTGTAACGAAGGATATCGACTGAATGAAAGCACGTACAAAGAAACTGCCTTCAGACTTGAGACCTTGATTTACCCTCGGCTGTTTTTAATATGGCGATTCTAGAACTTAACTTTACGGTATATTTGTGCTATACACACTTCCGTGAAGTTGGACTCGAATTGTACTATGCACTAGAAATTTTAACTTTCTTTTACGTTCACTTCCGATATCCATAACATGACGCCACTTGCCTCTACAGCTTTCCTCTACAGTAAATATTTACTACACACACTTGTTTCTAGTAACTTAAATTTGTGTTTTGATTGATTTCACTCGGCGACAAGGGTCAGCATATTTGGTCTACCCAGACTAAATTTAAAGTCTGGGTAGAAAGTAGGGAGGACAATTCCTTATGATTTAAATCGATACGTGACCAGAAGATCTCTACGTTCTTGAATCAGTAATTGAAAATCAGTTATTTAAACTATTGGAAGCAATGGTCTCTTTATTTTCTACAAGGCTAGAGTCTATATAATTCGCAAAGGTCGCTAACTGGCTGTACTTGAAATGGTGAAAGTATTGATTCCTTGTATTAGTTGTGTATTACTATTCATACCGCACTGTATATGAAATATTTCCTCTCCGACAGAATACAGAAGTGGAGAGTTTACAAAGCTCATGAAATATCAAATTTGCTGATTTGATTTCGTATCAGAAATTGAACTTGTAATTATTTGATTTATTATCCATATTTAGATTACAAAGATTCTTAGTTTTCTAACATCCTCGTCGGGATTCTAATTCAGAAATCTGAATGACTTATAGTAGACGTTAGTACAGGTATGTCCATTGAAACACACTATTAAAAATATTTCAAACTGGATTTGAACCAGAATACTTTGAACCGAGCAGCCGTACATTCACTGGTAGAGGTTTAGTTTCTCATTTCGAAAGTTCTGGGATGGATCGCAGCGACCGGTCAAGAGCTTTTTTTAAAAATTGTTTTGTCCTCAGTCGCACCAGGGTAATGCCGTGAGGGTGCCTTTTATATCCTGGGCGAGTTCCATCCCACATCCTCCCTACAACTTTTTTCCAGCACTGAGTCATAGATGCCTAAAAGCCGTTAATAAAAACCGCGAACAACTTCTTCATAGCTCCACAGTCGAAAGGAAAGCATAATTTAGAAAGATAGCTAAGGTGGACAAATAAATTGATAGCCAAGGAAAGTAATTTATAATGAGGCAATTTAAAAGAGTTGTAGAAGAAAGTAGTTCCTAACTTATAACATTAAAATTTTTTTTAAAAAATCCTTCATATCACAAGCATAAATACATCTATCCACACTGTATACACCTTTATTAACCCTTCAGATTGTCCTTACTTAAAGACCCTACATATGATAATATGTAACCGAGCGGCCGTAGTCCAGTTGGTAGAACTTAGCTACATCGGAAGGTCCTGGGAACGATCCCACCAGCCGCCCATTTTGACTGAGGTTCCTCCGGGATATCTCCTCAGGTCATACCAATCAAATGCTGAGATGTTATCTACTAACTAGGTCCTGGCTGACTAATTTCCAACATCCTTTCTCACATCTTATCGCGGTCTGATACTAAGATGTCTAAGGGTCATGGAGAAAAATCCGTAATTAAAGAATTTTTTATCTTATTCTTTCATACCTTAAAATTCACAAGAAAATTTATCAATAAACAAATCCTCACATGTACTGGAGTGTCTTGGCGTGGTTAGCTGTACCCGAAGGAACCCGGGACTATTTAGGTCAAAGTATTACATCGCGAAGAGAAAGAAAATCAAGCCTTTGCTTTGCAACGATAGCTCCCCATTCGTCACTCTTGTAGATAGTAACGGTTAAGGATAGCCTCGTAAAGCATAATTGATGGTAGTAATTTGATTTTCCTTCTGATCAATATAGCCTCTTGATATAAATAGCCGCCCTACGTTATAAGCAAAGAGGTTAATCGTGTTAATGATAGCTCAGTACCAGAACATTGGTCCGGTAACTGAGGAACACATCTTGTTTCACGGTGACTGAAATGGTCAACTTTTCTGCACAACTTTTTCAATTATTTAAGTATTATTGGAAGCGGAACTTATAAGAATGCTGTACTTTACTGGATAAAATTGTTTTCTTAAAATTGAGGTTTACGGTATTAGAATTTTTAAGAGAACTTTTTTTTAAAAATATATTTTAATGGGCTTTGTGATTCTTAAGATTTCAACATCCACTATCATAACTTATCTTTGTGGGTGAGACACCGAGGAAAATTAACAACACTAGTTTAAAAGCAAAATGACAATAGAGTATTCGGACTGGTGTGATTGAGCAAAAATGTATTTTTATTAAATAGCCAAAATTGCAATCCTATTTCATGTCGGAGATTTAATGATTACGAACAAACTACATTTTCGTTGAATCATCACTCTCGCTCTTTGTTGAACGTTCCTAAAAGAAGTGTACCCCTCAGACATGCGCAAGACCAAGAAACCAAGCTTAGTGGTATATCGTTGGCTTTGCATTCGAGAGATCTTGGATTCAATCCCACCGACCGACCATCCAACTGAGGTTTTTCAATGGAGTTTCCTCAGTCACGCCAGGCAAATGCTGGGATGGTACCTTGAAGTTAGGCCCTGCATAACTCCTTTCTACATCATTTCCACTACGCGGTCTCAGTTGGAGCCTCGTATACCTAATGGCCATAAATTAAATACAAATTCAAACAGAAAGTCTTTTTTAGAGAGAAAGATTAGTGATTCGGAGTGCCACTCAGCTTCCTTGGTTTAGTTGTGAACGTCTCTGTTGACCCATCGGTGCCGAGGAGACAGGGTTAATTCAAGCTCTGTTCACACCGATCATTCTGACTGAGGTTCCCTCGTTTTCCTCAATCCATCAAAAGAATACTAAACTAAGATTATGGCAAAGTATAAACTATGGAGAGAAGTACGAGATGAGGTGTAAATTTAACATTAGATTTCAGAGATTTTAGGCTTAGCCTTATTTGTCTCCTGTTAGTCTGCGATTATTTCCTGTGTTGTTAGTTATCTTCCCCACAAACCTTGTGCCATACGGGAGTTGAAGAAGAACATTACCATGGAGAGTGCTGCTCCTCCCCAGACAGTGCTAGGTCCCACATGTAAAAATTTCTTTTCTCGTCCATTTTCTATGGATCTGAGTATACATTCCTAATTGAATTAGGCGCGTAATATCTGAGTGAATTCATAGTAGTTTCATATGGGAGGTCCTGAGATCGAATCCGGCAGCCTGACTGAAGTTTTCCTTAGTTTCGCTCCGTTATACCAGGAACATATTAGGATGATTTCTCGAATTAAAGCCACGATTGACTCCTCTCCATTCTGTCTCGTAAGGAATATATAATACATGCTAACGGCGTAAAGGATAGTAGCTTTAAGAATCTGTTAAGGCCTTAATTACTTGCGGGAATCGTCTGTGCCTAGTTATCATTGTGGATATTTATCATCACCTATAGTTGATCCATTGTCCCAGTACATAGGAAGAGAAAGGAAGTTTGAGGGTCTCTTGACTACTTAGTACACGGTATATTTTCCTAGACAGCCAAAGTAGAAATCAGGATAACGGTTTCTTCCTTTAGGAGTCGATCTTGGAAGTATCCGATTTCAAACCGTGGCTGAAAACTTTTGATCGATTTTATCTTTCCTGTATCAATAATGAGGAAGTGAGAAAGGAAAAGGACAAGAATTCTAATCAATATCCCTGTATTACCTTGGGGTAAGTTAGACAAATTGACCATCAGTAGCTCCCGCATCCTCTGGTGGTGAAGGTACTGGCCCGCCAACTCTCCTGACTGAAATCCGATGAGGAAAATAAAAACAGAAAAACAAAGAATAACCTGTCTCTATAATTGCGAATCAGTGGTGTGAAAAAGGCAAGATGAAAAAAAAGAAGATAAACACAGAAAGAGTTTTGATTATGTACTGCGGAAGGGAAAATCAGAATGTACAGTGAATACAAATAGCCTTTGGGTCTTACCGTCTCTAAGCAGGAGATTGTGTTGAAGTCCTGTAAGCCAGCTTCAGTGAAGACAAGATTATGAGGAATATACTTTGGTCTGTGCATTCTTACTCTGTCTGCGAATTCAAACCCAAGCATGGTGTCCGATTCGATGTTAAAAATTAATTATCTTTCTTAAAACGAAAATGTTGAATTGGACGAAGAGTCACAAGTCAAACCTATTTAACTGTAACCATTCCTCAGATGATATGCTCGCCCAGGGATATCATCTCTCGAACTTCAAAATATAGTATACATAGCTCCCCAAAAGAGAATTAAATACATTTTAATTAAAATTTGAACTTGATTCTTCGGCTTATGACTGGTTCCTTTAGCTGGTCTATTTTGATCTGCGTGTAGTATTAATTTATTATAGTTAAAACTTCCTGTGCACAGCATGGTAAGAATATTGGCCTATATTATTGGAGGCCTGTATTTCGACCTGCTCTACCAAAAATGATAGTATGTATCTTCGTTTGAATTTGAATTCTATTTATGGCTTTTAGGTATCTGTTTCTCAGGTTGGGGAAATTTTGGTAAACTTTATTTTATATGTGCCATTTTAGTAACCATGGACTTCGGCCAGTCACGATTATATGACTGCAATGCAGTTTAAAATCCACAAATATCCGTGCTTCAGGTGAGATGCGAACCCAAAACTTCATGAATGGCGGTCCAGCGCCCTAGTCGACGCTGCTACCGAAGTCGGCTCTTTGACTGGGATAGGATATGGAGAACTCGGCCGGGGCTTAGTTTGAAGGTATTATCCCGACATTAGTCTGGTGCGACCGAGGAGAACCCTGTGTCAGCATGGATAATCACTGTGATCAAGCAAATGACTTTTGGAATGGGAAAACAACACGTAACCAACTGAGTTACGGCCGCTCGCTCCTCTTTGTAATATCTCAAGAATTTTATTAAAAGGAAACCTTCAGATTTTTCTGCAGTCATCCCACCTCCTTCCAGATATCATGTGTTCTAAATCTCTAGCCTCTGATTCTGTCTTAAAGAATTTTGCTCAGTCAACATTGCGATGTATTGTAAGCATAATCAGAAATAATAATTTTAATTTGGTGAGGCGAGAACTGAAGAAAAGTAATAAAATGTTTGGAAAAGAACGCACCAATATTAGTTTTCAAATATACCATTTTAGTCAGAATAGGATTAATACAACTCAGCCGTGGAAGATAGTGTTAACTATAATTTAATACTCAAATATTCCATCTTATTTTTAGTTACTGCTACATACGAAAATGTTCTCTTTTTTTTCACTATACTGAAATTTCACGACTATCTGCGGAGGGGAACAATCGTGACGTCACAGTACTATCGCAATCGTAAAGAATCCCGGAGTGAATAATTCCTTACTATTAATACCTTGGTAGTTCTGATTTCAAAAACTTTTTCATTCGTTGCGTATAAAAGAAAAATTACCTAACCTGACTTTCTCTAAACTATGTCTGCGAACTATTTTAGTGAAATAAGATAAGGAAGCAGCAGAACATGTTTCGAAATCAGAAAAAAAAAACAGACTTCTTTAAAAATTAAAATTAAGCATTAGGTGAGGGGAAGTCAGTGCTTTCTGAGCGCTCTTCATACCATTTCCACAAACGCCTAACATATTCCACTAGTTACACAGTATCCTTACGTCACAACTGTCCCTCTGCCCATGTATAAGTGACATTTCTACTTATTGTTTTCATTTGTGCACTCATAAGGAAATAGTTGCAGTGTAACATACCCAATGAAGTTTATACGTGAATATGTAATGCATCGGAAAACCAGGTACACTTTCAATTGGCTAACGTCGACGTCCAGAAGGTCAAACAGGAGACATAAAAGTAAACTCTGAAGCTTTTTGGAATATCCAGAGAATCAGAAAAAGTAGTGAAAAGTGATAAGTGTACACTCAGACTCAGAAAAAATGGTGAATCGAACATTTGTGTATGTCCGAAAATAAAAAGGATTGGCAACACTGAAAGAAACTGTAGGAAGAAATTTCAAGAAGTGACATGTTCGTTTTTAAAATGTGTAATGAATGTTGTTTTAGTATCACTACACTGTGAAACTTTCAAAATCTGCCTATTGGCCATTTTAAGTATCTGAACATACAAAATATGACAAAAATTTCAAACAATTTCATTGTAGATGAAGCATCTACCGCATGTGAGAAACAGATATTGACTAAACAAGGGAAAAAAGTTGCGAAGTGATGCCAGTTTTTAATCTAACAACTTTCACTCTGATTTTTTAACCAGTTCATTGTCTTATAGCACAAAGTTTGTGATAATGGTAGCTCAATCGAGGAATAGCCGCCGAGAATTGGGGGATTTAGCTTCGATTCCTGGTCACTATGCGACCAAATCTGTACATTTTCAATGTTTCTCAACCTAAGGCGAAGATAAAGGAAATTAACTATGTACGCCTGAAATGCTAGGCAACCAACTTTACGTAGTTGTATAAGTGGTTGCAGGAAAGACCGAAAAACCATAAATTTATTAATATTATGAGCATGTATGTTTAGACGCAAAAGATCGTCAAACTAGACAAACAGGCACCAAAGCTCTTGGAAATGGGCACTATAAATCTTGAAAGTAGGGAGGCAACAAGCAATAAAACTCTCGAAAATAGGGAGGAGGAAAGTAAGCGTCAGAACTCTTGAGAATAGGTTTAAAAACTCCTAAAAGTACTCAGGAATGTAAGTATTAAAACTCGTGAAAATAAGGAGGAAAATATACATCAAAACTATTGAAAATAGGGAGGAGAAAAGCATTAAAACTCTTGGAAATAAGGAGGAAAATAAGCATTAAACTATTAAAAATAGAGAGGAACACTCGCTAGAAAATAGGCATTGAAAACCTATAAAATAGGGAGAAAATAAGCACTTAAAAATAGAAACATAAAATCTAGAAAATAGGGACTAAAAATTACAAATAAAAAACATAAAATGAAATAAGAGACACGAGCGTTCATAGCGTTGACAAATAGTTTGATAGAAAATAGGGCAAACAAAATTCTAAAGTCGAATCCCGCCTTAATAAACATACAACTTACCTTAATAGATATATCATTACACCTGTAGACAAAAATTCTTTCCTAAGATATAATGGAATGACTCTAAGTAGGCCTAAGACCTAAAATAAACTTTGATATATACTTCTAACTCTAAACAATAGGCATTTTGCCTACATTCTAATTCTTGGGAAGTTAGGAGCTTGAAATATCTATCATCAGACAATATTTATCTGTTTCTCATCCCCATTCTCACAAACATGTGCTCAGAACACACACATCTATATATGCAAACACACACACAGACAGACAGAGAGAGAGAGAGAGAGAGCGAGAGAGACAGACAGAGAAAGAGCGATAGAGGACACAGACCTACTCACAGAATGTGATACTACAATTTCAGAGAAGAAGTTTTCGGATCAAATCTCAACGTGCTCAGTTTGGAAAAAAGTATAGTGTCGACTTCTGAAAGGAGAGGAAGAAACATTCTCTAGTGTGCTTTAATATCAACACTCCATTTCGTTCCGGGAAACTACTAGTCAGGATCAGAGCTACAAATCCCAATCAGCAATCGGACTCCGTACCTAACTTTAAAATTAAGGAAGAACAAAATCCTTTTACGTTGACTTATGTTGAAAAACAGACAAGCAATACTGTTAAAAATGGAGATGACTAAATTTTTTGTGTAGTTTTTTTTCTTCGCCGAAACACGTAGAGTAGTAACTCTTTGATGACTTCTGCTTATAAAATAATAATGAGATTATGGTCGGAGTTCGACTTGCACAGACTGATCAATAGATGGCATAGGTACACAAAAGCGAAGATACATAGGCAGATACATGTCATATTGACAGACAGACAGATAGATAGATAAGTGTAATTTCCTTTCGTTGTCGTATCGATTAAACGGCTTTCGAAAAATAGTTGAGCGAAGGAGAATGGTAAATTTTAACGTTTAGGAAGAAGATTTCATTTTACACGTTCTGGTAACACTGGCAAGAAATAAAAATATAGAAATGTTCATCCTTTGCCTTCAAGTAAATGTTAGAACCAGGAGCAGGTTAAACAGCTTTGAAACTGAAAACAATGGAAATGGCTGTTCATCTTTTCAACAGACGAACTTTAGCCTCAGACGATTTACCTTCTTGGTCAGGTAATTAGTGATAACAATGAAAACTGTCAGTACACGAGGTTATGCTGAAACAAGCAAGAGAATTTCAGTCTTCTGGTGTTAGCGGATGAATTAGTGGATACAAAGACGATCTTTGCTGTTTTCTTATGGCTATAATTATGCTTGAAGCTCAAAATACCAAGTTCATTTCACTTCACATAGAAATAACTTGATTCAATAAAATGCTCTCCATGATGAGAACACGAATAATTTGGCAATATTTGTACATTTCTCATCATTAAACAGACGGAAAATTGTTTGCCTTATTTACAAGATATTTCAGATTAGTTTTTATATTTTAAAAAATAATAATAATAACACTTTTTAAAGACACACTTTTCTTAAACAATTCGTACAAAAGAGTAAAAAATAATTTTGTTTATGCATGACTAAAACGAAAAGCATGATGCACTCTCTCATATAGTCACTTTACAAATCCTTGAATTGCAGCACCCCATGCTTCTCTTTTTAGTCATGCATAAACAAAATTATTTTTTTACTTTTTTAGTAAGAATTGTTTAAGAAAATTATGCCTTTAAACAGTTTTGTTTTAAATTATTTTTCGACTTATTTCTGTGTTAGGATACATTTTATTAAGCTAATGTTTTATGACCCAAATCGTACCATGTTCTGCAAACAGTCAAACGCAATATCGTTACAGATTAGTCTTTATTTTAGGATAAAGAAGTATATATTAAAGAAATATTAAATTGTCCTTTTAAAATATATAAATATATAGAAATATATTAAAGTAACAATATTAAAGTATTGTCACTCAACTTACGTCGCTGCGCAAAATTTCATCATTGTATGACGTCGGGAAATGAGTTAAATTAACGTTGCAAGATTTGAGGACATCGCGAGAACCATTGTGAACTAAAGAAAAGAATGTAAAAAAAATATGGGTTGATGAGGAAACTGAATTAAGTCCGTCACACTGAGGTTTGGCATCCATTGCTGGTCATTTTTCCGGAAGAAGGGATGAGTAACATAGCGCCAAGGCCTTAGTTGAAGTACCGTTTCAGCATTCGTCTGGTGAAACTGAGGAAACCGTGAAAAACTTCAGTCAGGATAGCCAAATAGCGGGGCTCATATCCGCGTGCTTCTCCAATGCCTATTCGAAATCTACTAAGTTAACCACTGGACCACAGACGCTGTATATGGTAATTTAGTATAGGTTAGCTGCTAGAATAGGCTTGTTTAGGAAAGGTTAGATTAGTGTGTGCTGACAACTTCTTTGATTTGATTAGTTCTCTGCCATGTTGAAAATGGATGGTATGAAAAAATACTTAAAACTATGAATGCAGTATTTAAGTATGGGCGTGATCAAATTAGATGTTAAGATGTTTAAAATATCTTAATTGCTATGAAAGATTGGTTTTAAATGCATTATTTTTCATAATTTACTTTACACTTTTACAAAACGTTAGGATTTCTGAGAAATAGAAATAAAGCAACTAGAAATAGGTTCTTTAAAAAGTAAGTACGCTTGAAAGAGAAAAATAGAAAATCATTCATCTGAAATTTTAAAACTAATGTGGATGAACCTTATTATTCACCCCTAATTAAGTTTTACTAAAACCTTAATTAACTATGAAACTAGAATAAAACTATCCACAGGTAATAACCCCTAATGATATTTTGACAACTTTCTATGGAAGAAATCCACCCCCCACCCCCACCCCCACACACAATCATAATCTCTTTCAATTTCGCTGCACAGTTTATGCACACATTTTGCACACTCTAAACATTGAATCTGTCTTCCCCTTTTAGAAACTAATTCATTACAGTACAACAACACCTTCCTCCTCTGAACAACCACTTTCCTCCTCCTATTTGGTCACACCGCATCACATTATCATATGGGATGTCATCTTGAAGAATCAAAGATGGTCTGTGGGTATCTATTAACTAAACTTTTATTGATCAAAGAGAAATTACAAAACTAGTAATAGTTTGTGATAATACTCTTATCTTTTTCGTTTATGAAACACAGAGGATACATTTGAACATCAAATACTAGTCACAAAACATTAACTAATTGATTCTTGCTCTCGTGCACACTGAACGCTCCAACTAGAAATGTACTTTTAAAGTATCTCTTTCTCCACAGAAGAAAGTAGCCTGCCATTTCTCAGACAGATTCAACTACCAGCTCGCTCAGAACATAAAACACCCTCGTTTTATCCTACCTCTCCGTTTTGCCAAACTTTCTTCTACACATAAAGAACTATAATCACTTGATTTATTTCTTGTCGACTTCCGTTCTTAAACCTTAGTTTGGTCCATGCTTTCGCTATTCTTGTACTTGTTTTTCACCCATTGGCCTAGAACTATATTTTTCGCGCCATCGACTAAGACGGTGGAAATTTAATACATCAGGTAGTAAATATATAAATATATTAATTTATTGTACTTATATTATTCCTATTTATTTCGTTAAAATATTAAGTACGGTATTGCTAACCCTAAGTACTTATGATGTCATGAGTTATTATTATCTATGTGTACTTACATTCAAGTGTTTCACTCAGTGAGGTAGGGGCAATGACGTAATTCTACGCAGCCTTACATCTGAAATTGCTCGGCAGAGGAAACTAAAGAAAAACAAACTAACTTCTTTTCTTGAAAGTATCTTAAGCACAAAAATTTAATTGAGTTGGATTTTTTTATTTGCTACAAAAAAAAACAGTATTTATGTCTGAAGGAAATAAAGAGGAACTATTTCAGCTTGAACTACTGTTTTGTACAATGCAGTATTTTTAATTTGTTAAACATATCCATCATATTTTAAAGATATGTAAGTGCACACAAATCCCAGATAAATGTTTTCTAACCTCATCTAACAACAGATACACCAAGAACGAATCGCGCTCCTACCTTTTGCCACCCAAATTCAGATTCATACAGTATCCCTATTTTTGATCGGAATTACTTTCAATAGAATTTTCCTGTTGTTTCTCCAAATCAACTTCAATGGGGCTCCGTATTCTCGAAATGAGATTCAAATAGTTCCCTTGTCTTCCTCGAAATTAAGTGCAATAGTGTTTCGATGTTTTACTCGAAATTAACGAGTTTCCCTATTTTCCTCGAAATGAAGGGCATTTCTGGCTATTCCCCTTTCAATATAAAGTTCAATAGAGTTTTCTTGTTTCCCGCTCGATATAAAGTTCAATAGAGTTTTCTTGTTTTCTTCTCGATATAAAGTTCAATAGAGGTTTCTTGTTT
>JAGDQP010026280.1:389-26071 GCA_022664845.1 Lepisma saccharinum
TGGCCTATACATGAAATCCTGGCCTTTTGATAAAATATTGGATCGTTCTGGATGAAACTCAGTTTCTCTTTTAGGGTAGAGATGCACAGGACTACGAAAAATCTCGAGAATAAGTTATACGGAACTTGTCCTCTTTATCCCCTCCCCGGAGAGATCAAAACTGCATACTTCCCAGGTGTAAACCTTCCCCTCAGAGAGATTTATCTGACGGAACATTCCCAACTGTTCAACCGATATTTACATGAAATATTTTTTTCTCACTAGGTGTTAACCTGTTATGCACGAAAATGACATCCACAGAGTCCTTTTTCCTTTTTGAAAATTTTCAATAGGAATTTTTTGAAATATCGATTTGTACATTGTAAGGCATAGGTATGAAAACACTTGTGATAAAATCGCTGCGGGAATATGATCCAAACTTTGGGTAATGACAATAGGTGAAGGTCTACATCAGGTGGTGGTATGAGAATCATGGTCCCCATCTTGAAAACCGCCATCTTGGATTCGGCTCGAGAATTTTAAATAGGAAGAGGGTCATGTGACATATCATTTTAGGCTAGTTGTTTCCAGAAATTCAAATATAAAGACATTTTACACCTACGTTTATTTGTTTAAGAGATAGAAATTCTAGAAGTTACAATTTGGCGTCCTACAACATGTGCTCAATTTGATGAGCACACAAACCCAGTCGTTTATTAAATTGTCATGTGCACTGGTAACACCGGGTTCAACGGTGGTACAGGTATGCTGGAGATTTAAAAATGACTGGTTTTGTGCCCCCACCAAAATTGCCATCAAATTAAGCACATGTTGTAGAATTCCAAATTGTAACTTCTAGAATTTTTGTCTCCTAAACAAAGAACCGTAGGTGTAAAATGTCTTCATGTTTGAATTTCTGGGAACAAGTTGGCCTAAAATGATATGTCACATGACCCTCTTCCTATTTAAAATTCTCGAGCCGAATCCAAGATGGCGACCATGATTCTCATATCACCACCAGATATTACTCAAAGGTTGGATCCTATTCAGGCAGCAGTTTTATCACAACAAGTGTCTTTCCTTACAATGTACAAATAGGCACAAATCGATATTTCAAAAAAATCATATTCAAAATTTTCAAAAAGGTTGGGTCTATGGATATCATTTTCGTGCGTTACAGGTTAAATAAAACCTAGTGAGAAAAAAAAATATTTCATGTAAATATCGTCTGAACAGTTGGGAATGTTCCCTCGTGAGAGAAACTGATCGCATTAAATGGCGAAACAAAATATTCAAAATAGACCTATCAGGATTATAAAATGTTGACCCAAAATTTTGCTTTAAAATCTAATAAAATTGCCAAGTTTTTAGTTACTTATTGCTATTATAGTTTATCTTTAAAAAATCTGTTGAAAAAAGAATTCTCTGGTCATCATGATTTGAAAGAATGAATAAAATCTCTTTCAAGTCAATTAAGTGTGTCTTTTGAACCAAGAAATCATTGCGAAGATAAGCTTGTTGTTTCTGTGGAACCATTATAATTTGTGGGTGGGTACAAAATAAATTCGAAGCAAAGGACAAATGTTGCTTGCTTCGAGATAGCTATTATATAATACCCAATACAAATATCTCATTATTTCAGAAAGCAAAGGACATCACATTCAGAGGTTATGAGCAAGTGTTTGGACGACTGCTCACAATTGGATTCTCTGGCCTCAAAGTTGGCGGCACATATTAAATGACAGGGAGATTCAACAAGGGAAGGAATACGGCACCTTATTTTCAAACATTCCCGTTCTCTATCTTCCCTTCGCGATTGTTTCTTCAATCTTCATACCGCCCCCAAACATTGTTCTTTTCTTCCTTCCCTTCCCACCAAAGACTAGCTAATAGAACCCTCTACTCTGCTCTGGGATACCACTTTTCCCCAAAATAATTGCCGCGATCATAAACAAACACTAACATCCCGAGTTCTACATCTGCAAATTGTGGTCAAGTGAGATTCTCCTTTTCTCACTCAAAGCGTTATTCCTGCTTTTTACGCCGTTCAATTTTCCCATTTTTTTTCATCACTATGCGTTTTTTCTTCTTCAAATTTTTTTGTTTTCTTCCAAACTTTTAAATCACTGCTAAACAGATGGCGGGAGCTGGACCTGCCTGGTTATCGGGCGTGTCCCCCTTGGCGATACTAATTCCATACAAATCATACATTCTATGGAACTAGTAGTGCTTTCGGCACCATAGGCAAACGCAGAAATATATTAGCACATCCGTTTCGATCTCGTGCACACCCCCACCAGTCGAATACATCAATTACACCCTAAATACCTTCATTTTGGACATCTCTAATATTTGTGTCACAATAATTTGGTTTACAACAGCTCTGGTGGAATAAATGTTTTTACGCATTTACTACACATACAAATCAGTATAAATATTGTTAATTTCAAGCTCTCTCACCATGACCATTTTTTGCTCAATAATGTAGTTTTGTGTGCTTTTCGCAGCGACACTCATTACAATCCGGTTTTTAACTGTTATGATGGTCATTCGGGGCTTGCAAAATGGTTGTTTTTCATTAAATTTTAGTTTCCAGTGACAATTTTAGTCATTCTAGCTCAGACATGCATACAATAAACAACATGTGCCTGTACCCTATCACTCACTATATACCTCTGCTAAACCTATAACAAAAACAGTACGTGTAGACGTGTTGGTTTCCATGAAGTTTTGTGCACCAGGTGGCATTTTGATTTTCTTCCATTGTTATCCCACTTTTTCCAAAAAGTATGAGATTTAGCGCCAAATTGACGTCATTTTCGAAATCCATTGAGAGGGTATTTTCTGAGGGGTCATTCCGCAGTGGCTATAAGCGATACTGAGCTCAAACTCTGTATGGGCTCAGTTGAGCCAAAGACAAACCTTTGTACCAAATTTCATCAAAATCCGAGATGGTGAGCACTTGGTCAGTTGGCGTGGAATGACCCATATTACACTTATTGAAAAATATTAATAGTGCACCGATGTTCAAAGTGTTAAAGAAGGAAAAATGCAAAGAAAGAAGGAAAGTATTCTTTATTCTTATTCTCATTCTTACATGATGATGAAACAACGCGTCTGGATTTGTGGCGAGTGCATTCTAGACTGCCTGTTCTTACAGATACCGTAAAATAGTGATTTTCACGGTGGATCCATGGATGAGGTGATAAGGCGATGAGCTACCAGTGACGAGTGCAGAACGTTCCGGTTTCGAACCCTGCAGAAGGCAGTTGAATAATTTACTGTTGGAAAATCAATACTGTATATCATGGTGAAAGCAAATCTACCCTCCATTACATCACCGTTAACAGGTCCGCCAGAGCCTAGTTTTGAAGGTACAATCCTGGCATTAGACTGGTATAACAGAAAAATCTCAGGACGGACAGCCGCCGCTGAATTCGATCTAGGACCTTCTATTTGTGAAGCCAACGTTCTACCAACTGATGAGTTACGGTCACTCAGTAATAAATGCGTGTACGATAATTAATTTAAGACATCTGATTTCTGCGAATAATATTAGGTTTATTTATTAATAAAGGTAGTTACAGCAGAGCAAATTTTTCAAAATAATTCCTATGTCTATTAAGGATAGATTTTTAAAACTTCTCCGAAAATATTTTCTGAATTATAAACGCTATTATTTTCTGATTCATAGAACAGAACCATTTAAAGAATATTTCCAAATGTTTTAAGTGTGTAAAAGGGGCCATAATTGAAAGTATTTCAATTCTAGCCCGGCTTTCACCTGGTGTAACTAAGAGATTATTTAATCAAAGTATTGGGGATAAGTAGGCTTAAATCTAACCTCTCCAGTGCCGACTCTAAATTCGCGTCGCTACGCACTACATTATGTTGAGTATTTTTAAATTACTGTTTCAGCTAATCACTTAATCAGATTGTTTATAATGAAAAACATGTAATAAACGAAAACTGTAAAATCCAGCACGAGTTGTGTCTGGTTTCGAACATTTCAGAGAAGAGGAAAAGTACACTGGACTAGGAAGGACAAGAAAGGGAAGTGAGGATTCAAAAGCACTAGCACATTTGAATGAAATACACTCGCCGACGCATGGAAGCTGCAACTTTTTTTCAGAACTATTTGGAGTGGCTTCTGTTATGAATAGAACTCATGTGGAAAACACATCGGGAAACTAATCCGAAGATCCGGAGTTCGAACCGGTTAGCGGTGGGCATACGCAAAAGTGACGTTAACTCAAGAGTGCTCTGTGCCGTACAGGAAGTGTTTCCATGTGGGCTCTCCTTAAAGAGAAGTCACTCCAAATAGTTCTGAAGAAAAAAAAATCTTGCATGGAAGCTGATGTTTTGACACTTGTATTAACTGATGAGAGCGAAGCCCAACACTTGAGGTGTTCATCAGAGCCATCTACCAAACAGAAATGGTACACTCACTTATGTCCAAAAATATCTCAAAGATTACACATTAAAACGTCTCTCTTGGAGAGTGGCCAGCCTCAAGCTTGTCGTAGGTTGGTTACGGTTTGAAAGCAAGTTTTGTGACAGCTGCTTTTGACAGTGGGTGGGAAAGAACTTCGTCAAAGTTCCTTCGCCACCTTTCAAATGATTTATACCCTGATAATTTTTCAGGTCAAAAAGATAAATATGCTTAGCACTTTTGAAAATCATACAATTAGGACTAATCAAACTAACACATTAATTAATATTAATTTTTATTTATGGCCTCATCTATGGCTCAGGCTAAAGTTTTATAGGAATTCCACATTTTAAAATTACACATTCCTTCCACTTGTCTTTAGTGACAATCGAGACTATTGAAAACTAAATACTATACTGTATTTTTTAATAAGTGTTACGCTAATAGGCATCTGTTTAAAAAGTTTTGACCATAACTCACACTGATGTGTACAACAGGACATCCTATATTATCGTTCCTTGTTTAATTTTTAACTTTTGTACTTAATGCTGCGTAAGTAATCATAGTATTAGTCTTACAAATATTCACAATTTCAATTTACTTAAGGACATTGACTGTTAAATCTACTACTACTAAATGCTATCTACGATGTTAATGAAAACTCCTAGCATACAATTGCTATATTGCCATATTTATTGTGCATTCAACTCACTTAATTATTTAATGTCTATTTACGAACTATTTCTCTTCTTCAAGACATGTTTAGCCCTGAGCAATGACATCCCTCAGCCCACACAACTTACGAGAAAGGAATGGACAAGGAAATGTGCTTTATGACTTGTTTTTCCTGTCGACTCTTCCAACATTATGAGAGGGATGATAAAGCATACGAAGGAACGTACAAACAAATACAATGCGGTGAGATTTCTGAAATTAGGAGTAAATGGAAATAAAACTATTTGGTTAATAGAGGCCGTAGCGTAGATAGGAACTTCTCAAGGGAGGGGATATATATTTACATTTAAAATTTCACAAAATCTCTAGTTTTGTCAAGATTTTATTATTAAAAAACGAAACACTTTATAATCACTAATTGGTGGTCGATGTCACCTTCCACTCCTTTTTATTTTGTATGGCCCATTTTGAGCTTTTGATTTCGGCCCATCTCGATTATATGAGTGAAATGCTTGTTAAAATCTATAAACATCCATGCCTCAGGCGTGATTCGAATCAGCGACCTTAGAGACTCTGACCTAACGCCTGAGACCACACGAAAACTTCGGTTACCACACAATTTTCTTGTTCTACTTCGGCAATAGGTCAAACAGCCTTTCATCTCCCCGTAAAATGTGTTTTGTCAGTATCTTCAGCCGGAGCATGGACATTATTAAAACCATTGGGCATCATCGACTACGTAATCGGAACGTCTTTTGTTCAGGAACTCTTATGTACTGAACACCGGAAGCACGCTGTTCTTTATGAGGAATCCTGTTTCAAAATTGTGCGACTGGTTTCCCCCGTACTAAAGAATGTATTTGTCTTGTATAATGCTATCTTCACCATCCCACCGGACTTCTTGTATCGCTACTATGTCCATCCAGTATTTCTGTCTTACTGCAATCGCTTGAAAAGCATTAGTTTTGTATAAGGTTCGTACGTTCCACGTTCCTATTCTAACATCGTTCTTAATTCTGTTCTTGGGAGTCTCCTGAAGCAGTCCTCACCCAGATAACCGAATGGGGATCCCCGAAATAGTTTACTCCAGAAGAATCCGCAGAACTAATCTTTTTATAGATTTGTTTTAGCTTTGAAAAAAGAAATAGTTTGCAAATTGCAACTTATTTTTTAAATACTAGTAAATGACCCCACATACGTGGGTCTGGCCTACGTAGATTCGGAGTTAAGAAGTTCATAACGTACAAATGGAGTGTCCCGAACTTCACGCAAGGTGTTAACAGGCATTTGAGGCATACCGTATGTCTCCTCCGCACGCGCCAGGCATCACTACAGTCGCCTAATGTTAGCAAAACTTTACTAACTTCTTATGCGAAGTATACTACATATATAAGTTACAGTTTAATAAAATATATATATGCATTTTTAGATCTTTATTCAAAATAACTTTACATTTCGGTTTTAGCATATTTACTTCTTCGTAAGCTATCGTTATGCTTAATCAGAAACCCAAAAGAGTTACTCTGATCTACGAAAGACAATGCAGAATTAACTGAACACACAACCTTTGTTGATGATTTCTTTTGTATACATCAGAAGAAGTCAAATTTCCCGGAAGGTTATACAGCGACCATGGAACCTTCTGTAGGCCACCACAGTCAATGAAATCAATTCAATATTCACAAACTTCTTCATAATACAGTACTTTGGTATTGACTTTTACCTCGATCACGGTAACAGCAAATTTTTCTATGTATTTTTATTTTCACATGTCCCAACTTTATGCAGTACAGTACAGACTGCTATTAATTTTTAATAATCAGCAATAACGTTTGAATTAGACCGCAGCCTACAGCATCATAATTAATGTACCTATTTTGCAAGAGTGCGCCAACATACATACAAGAACTCCAAATAAACCGAAAATCCAAATTAACAAGGATCGGATACACGATGTTCTACCGCAAATAAATTTTATAAATAATTCTCCCATTTTCCCATCCATTCGCTAATTTCTACAAACTTTAAAATTAAACCTTTGGAATATGAAGTTCTCCAAAATTATACAAAATTTATCTGCGATTACACGTATCACTACAGCATCCTAAAAGCTAAACAAGTTCTTAAAACATGTAATGCCCGTAGGTTAGTCACGAGATGTCGCTCCAGGCTCCTTTTTTCATTAATGATATAAAAAAAAAAGTTCTATATTTTGGATAATTCTTGAGACCTTTGTTTGGTAACAATAGCTATTTTGGACGTTTCGCACATAATCCTCTCTGTGTGTATTCGAAAAATAACAAAACCCTCTATACCTCGAAATAATATTGCACAGAAGTCTACAACATTCTAAACCATATCAACTGGTCCTTTTTGTACAAGTTTTCTTTCCTCGTAGAATTCCAAAAACAAATATTTAGTTAGATCTATATGAATATAAAAAGAAAGAAAGAAGAAAAATTACACAAAAGAAAGGGAGAACAAGGAAATAACAGAAATAAAAGAGCTATCAGGAATTCTTCTTCCGTTTGTTCTTTTAAAAAGAATTAAATAAATAAAATATACAATTCAATACTCGTTATAGCCTAAATTTTATCGAACACAGTATATTGTTTCTTATCTTACAACACATTTCTTCTTTGAATTATTGTAGTCGTCACTTCAGTCTCACGTTCACTTTGAGCTTCAATGAAAATATCCTTGAGTTTTGCACGACAGGTGAATGAGAACAGTTGTTTATCAATCTATACATAAAGTTGGATTCTTCCATTGTCTATTCCTACATATACAAAATTTAACAGACAATGCGCAAAAACCAAAAATATGTACCTACTGATAAACTTCCTTCAATAGTTTAATGCAGCAATCCGCACTCAACCCTGTCACTAATACTTTGTTCACACGCTGTTGAATGTCACACCATTCATTTTACTGTTATGCTTACAATCTGAATATCATCATACGGTTTATCTGTTTTCGGATTAGTTTTTACATTGCTTATATTCTGCACAACCTCCATGCCTTTTACAACGCGTCCAAACACCGTATGCTTGTTGTCAAGCCATGGCTGAAAGAAAGAAAAAACACATAATAAATAATACCACTTACAGTTCGTGCTATAAAAATAAGTTTGAATTGAAATAGAATCATCATATTAATTCATATGTAACATTTTAGACGAGTTACATAAATTTCTACAAAATTAACCACCAAACTAAACAGCACAAAGAAGCTTTTAAAGTAACCTAATTAGCTTCTCCTTCCTTAAATACAGAGGGGTTTGTTTATAGAAAATACGCTAAGTTACTGTTACATCACTTAATGAACAATTATAAAAATAAAAGTGAATTTTAAATTAAGAAAGTTACTTTGGTAGTAATTAGACATAGTGAATTTAAGCACCAAGTCAGACACAATGTCATCCTGCATGGAAGCGTTAGAATGAAGCGGGCACTTCTTTACAAATATCGTCCCCCGAAGAACTGCTCCGAAACCGCAAAATATTGTCCCCCGAATAACTGCTTTTCATGCTCGAATTTTCTATGGTTTTGAATCATTTTCTGCGGCTGAGGTCAGGGACTAGAATCAAAATTGAATTGAATTGAATTTTATTTTAAGGCCTTTAGGCAACTTTAGCTCAGGCCGTATGGGTGATGATGGGAGAATTGGTGGAATGAACAAAGTGAAAGGAAACTGGAGAACCCCAAGAAAACCCATGCAACCGGTGTTTGTCCACCATAAAGGCCACACGGCATGAGCTGGAATCAAACCGAGGACCCCAAGCACCAGAGGTGAGCGCTCTACTACTGAGCCATCGCGGCCCACTGAAGTCAAAAGATTTTACACCAACTGATTGAACGTTCTGTTTGTTCTGACATCCATCTGATTTTACCTATTTGCCCTGATCCTCAGCCCCGCTCCAGAAGATAATAATAAAGAAAAACTAAGAATAACTAATAATCGAGAACAAAAACAATTCTTCTTATAAAGGAATTTGTACTTGTTTTTAGGTAAGCACAAATAATTATGTAGTACTTCGCACGGTCATAACTGATTGGATCTTAAACAGTTGACACATATTATAGATCTCGATGACACTCTTTAGCGGTGCATGAATTATTTCTACCGTAGGTGTTGTTGGAAGAAAAAAGTTGAAACATAAAAAAATAATAACTACTGACTAGAGAAATCAAAGTCAGGCTCCCCTCTTGCTGGGCAGTTGCTTTATTTATGCACGCACAGAAGTCGTGTGGCGGAGCGGATTCGTTTCACAGTCAGTGGTCTCTGCACTTTTTAATAATTGCTAGCTTGCTACTACTGTGTGCAGATTGAATTTTATTTTAAGGCCTTTAGGCAACTTTGGCTCAGACCGAATGGATGATGATGGGTGAATTGGTGGAATGACAAAAGGAAAAGGTAACAAAAAAAAAGCGAGAAAATCAACGTACACGGTGTTTAAAGCCCACATGGTACAAGCCGAGATCGAACCGAAGACTCACCCCCCACGCACCAGAGGTGAGCGCTCTAGCAGTGAGCCATTGCGGGTCTGTTTCGAATTGCCTCCGCATTTCAACCGTGAAAAAAACAACCTGTTAACCACAGTTATAGGTACCCAGCAAAATATACAATTTAACTACTAATTTGTAATAATAATAATAATAATAAAAAACAGTCAACTTCAGCAGAGTTGAGCTCTCGGAGAAAGAGCTGGTTGAATTGACAAGGCATATGTTTTTCTGAAACTATCTTTAGCTGGCAATGTTTCCAACTGTATAACTTTTTTAAAGTATTTTCAAACGTACAGAAAAAAACTTCACCAGTCTTGCCTTCTTGAACTACTGTAGAGACTCTCCCTCCCACAGGAAAAATGGGTGACAAGGAACAAAACTTTACAACCGGCTATAAACCATGCAACCAATGTTTTTCCATCGAGCAAAATCCTGAAAGGACATACTGTTATCTTTGATCTTCTGTTATTGCGCACTGATGTTTTGCAGGCGAGGAAATACGTTTTACTCCGAACACAAGGGGAATAAAACTGATACGATATAGTAATAATTAATAATAAAGTAAAATCTGTAACAGAGAGGTCTAGATTCTAAGCAATGTGACATTTTTCAATTCAGAATCAGAAAATCTAAGACTATCGGCCCCTCCAAGAACGCCCTCCGAGTGAGTCAGACAACAGACAACTCACTCTCTCAAAAACATTTTACACAGCTGATTTCAGAACGACACGGGAGTGGCAATATTGTCAGGAGAAAGTAAAATACATCCACCTCTCCTTGCGATGCGCTGTGATCCCTCAAGGTCAGAGTTAATCTTTTCGGAACAGGCATTTAGATAATAATAAGTTTTATTAATTTCTTCAACATGCGGTTACAGTCATGTGTGTCTGGGTAATTACCCTATAATCGTACCTATCACCTAGAACTGAATTCCTGACAGCTATTATTTCTTTTCCTGCACTTATTTTTCACTCCCTTGCAGACGCCTTCTCCAGAGAATAGGAAGAACATACGGAGGATAGTAGTCCTACATAGACAGGACTGAAGAAGTGAAACAAATGAATCATCCGGAACACCTTCGCTCGATTGGAAACGCTCCAGGAGGATTAAATGATGATAAAGATATCAAATATTATTGAGTACGTACTACTGTTACTACGGATGGTGCGGGTTCCACTACCTTACTATTTCTATTGTATTTCTTTCCAGAAGGTACTTTTTTTTTTAAAAAAAAAAGAAGAACAATGGTTATTTGCTTAACGTATTCCATCTGTGAGTGTACCGTCAGTCTCTCTACTTGTTTAGAAAGTTCTGAACTTGCTTTGTCATTTATTTATTATTACTAATAATATTTTTACATAACTTTTAAACTAGGTTTGGTATGACTGTAGCAATATCAATGTGCACGTCTGCATTCAGCGATTATGACGTACATCCTGGTAACTTTTTTCTTTTAATTTTTTTACACAAAGATAACAAATTTAAAGTGCACCAATTCTTTTGTTAGTTCACAATCGTTCCACATATTTTCCGTGCTACAAATGAACATTTCCCTTTTCATCGTCCTTATATATTTAACAATTTTTGATTGTGTATATCAGATTAAAAAATATATTACGTTTTTGAACTGTCATCGTTACGGTTTCTCGTTACATAGAAATGTAGCATGAAATACTCAGGAATTTTATCTCCTACGTCATTCAACGAAACTAGCCTTCTGATTGGTCTGACGTAATCAATTTGTAGAAGTTCAGTAGATATATGTATCTCGTTGTGCACGTTCTTTTTGAAGACAAAAAAAGTAGTAATAAAAATAAATAAAAAAGAAAGAATATTCACATCATCACTTAACGAAATAATTAATATATACCATGGCACAACACACCTGAACAAGTCGAAACAGCAAACACCTATTTTTAACACCAGAAATGGCTGAAATGAATGACATGGCATTGTCTCAATTTACAATACTCTTCTTATCACTATTTTTTGTCGGGTTTGACGTGTTGTTGTGGCGTAAGTCGTAGATTTTTCAACTTTTTTTCTTTCAACGAAGGGTGACTGAATTCTTATCGAGAAACATTTTTGGTTTTACTTCTTGAAGTTCTTACAGTAACTTCAATGCAATAGTTTCTACTTTTTTCTCTATATATAAACTTTGGTAAACTTTATTTTTATATGGGCCAGTCTAGTAACTTTGGACTTCAGCCCGTAACGATTCGCCTTTAGCGGTTAAAATCCACACCCATGCCGGGACTCGAACCCAGGACCTTCGAGCCGATGACCTACCGCCGCAGACCGCTCGGCCACCCGGCCGGCTTCTCTCAATATGCTAAAATTTTATTATTCACGCCAGCGTCTCGCCGTTCAAACTCCTCGACAGGGTTCAGCAGATAGCTAATAGAGGGGAATGCCAAAAGAACCACTGCGGAAGGAAAAACAAGATGCAAAATTTACATAAAATAGTGATAAATTTATCGCAAGTTTGGATAGTACTTATTTCTCATGTCAGTGCTTCCTTTATTTGTAATTTGTTTTGTGCTCAAAATTCTTTGAAACGTGTTATGCCGCAGTATACATTAATAACTTCAAGAAGTAACTCGTGTAAAGAATTGTTAAAGTGCCGAGTACGATATTTTGAATCTATCGCTAATCTTCGCAGTTTAAATTCGATTCAAATATGAACTGTGAAACTAGGTTTATTGCGGTGGTTAATACGATTCAAGGGGGTTTCAAATGTAAACCTAAATTCAATAGATAGTGAATATGGGCGACGGAAGCTTACACAGCTGATGCTTTTACATCCCTCCATTCCATCCCACGCAGCCAAGCCCTTTCACGCTGTTCATTTCTCGGCAGGGTAACAAATATTTTGTTAGGAAAACTTATTGACGCGTTAGTGAACAAAGAAACTATGCACCACTTAGCCCTACACAATTTCTTTTCATCTACTGATGCTATCGGTTCTCAGCGACCAACAAAAACCAACGAAGAAACAAGGCTTGGTATCTCTTGATAAATAGAACACAGAAAGAAAAGAAAATGTTTTCCAAAGTCTGCTTTAGCAAAAGATTTTTCATTGCAATTAATAAATACCAACGGAAATGATCATTTTTGTAGTGAGTAAAAAATACGATCTTCCGTATGATTTCATAAACATTAAAAGCATTAATTTACAACGAAAATTACATCAACAAAATGTAAAAAAGCTGAGTCGAAATCATTCACCACTCCTATTCAATAAAGCAAAAACAAACTTTACTCAACCCCTCTAATCTAGTGTTAATGATCGCTGACTTTGGAGAAGCATCAGGGAACTGGCGCAGGTTCGAGACCCGCTCACGTCAGTCCTACTCACTGAGATTTTCTAGGGTTTCATTAGATGCATGCCAGGACGGTACCTGGAATCTAGGCTCTGGTTGACTGCTTCTCTTTCCTTTCCACAACAATGGAAAAAAAATAGACATAGGGCCTGTAAAGGCCAGAAATTTTAGTTTCAATAAAAAAACGTTTAACTGAATTTGAATTAAAATATAAACTTGGAGGCTGTTGTTCATAATGGTCACTTGACCAGTCCATGCTACTTTTTTTAAACGTTTTTCCCCTTTCTTTAAACATATGGGTACCATCGCGAAAAAAAAACCCGCTAATTGTTAACATTCAACACGGCGGCTTAACTGTTTCTCGTTACTTCTTTTCTCACCTATTCTCTCTATTTTCATGATCAAACCTCACGGTTACATCTCATTGTTATAGGGGGTCATAAGTGGCATTGCTATACTTTCACTTGACACAAAAGAAAAACAAATAAGATAAGAAAATGAAGAAGTGAGGAATTTGGGAAAGTTAATCGAACTTAGAAAATATAATATATATATAGCGTAGTTATGAGAAAAGGCCATCCCAATCAATAAGATAACATTAAACAGGAACACGGAAAACGGTTAGCAGAATACGAAGAAAATGTGACAAAAAGGCGACGTAAGAGAGAGAGAGAGAAAAAAAAAAGACAAAGGGGAAACCCCTGAGAACCAACGCACCAGGAATAACTGTAACACCGAAATGCAAAGATAAAATCTGGAAAGTCGATACCATCAGAACAAACTATGGAAGTTATATTCGAACTTTCATTTATTGATTTTAGGCATCTATGACTCAGGCTAGGTATATAACTTACTGTTGGTATAACAGTGATGAAAAACTGGCTTCCATTGGTATTTGCGCCTGCATTTGCCATGCTGAGTGTATATGGACGATCATGACGAAGTGTTGGATTAAACTCATCTTCAAATTCTCCACCCCAAATGCTTTCGCCACCAGTTCCAGTACCTACAAAGAAACGTATACATGCAAAATAACCAATCAAACTAGAATAATACGAATATCGTATACAAAGAATTGAAAATATTATCATTAAAATGTTTCACATCACTCTCCCAAATCAACTATAACCACAGTATGATTATACCTCCTCTAACTCAACATAAATTAACATTTTTTGTTTTCCTTTTGTTAGAACCAGCTACTATGCGAGGAATCTTGTCAAACTTTTAATTTATTTGATTTTTTCGTTGCGCTTTCACTGTCGTCTCAGTGCACTGAAGTTTCATCACGTGCCAGGTCTATTTCTACGTAGTCTATTCTTCGCCAATTACTAGAGGTGTCTGCGATATGATTACTTGCGATCTGAGGGACTAAGTATAAACAATACTTAGAATTCGAATTCGGGTGTGATTCCGTGGTCTAGTGACCACAGCATCGGATTGGTGTGCCAGTTGCTCTCGGCTTGATTTCTATCCAGAACAACACTTTTATTACTGTAAGAAGTACAATTTATTTTCCTTTCTTGTCCTTGCAAGAATACTTCAACATTGATTCTTGTAAACTAGAGTGCTTGATGCAACACTGTTTAAACCTTTTGGCTTAAATTGCTAAACCTGCACCAAGTCATGATTCCACTTGTCAAAGTAAGCTTGATTAACTTTTGAGTCAGGTCAAAATTGTTATTGGGTAGTGAAATAAAAGAAGGTACTGTGAATTTTAAGCTATTTCTTTGCTCACGAAAAGCAAATAAAACCTCAGATAAGTTATTACGATAAGGTTAGTCATATTTCTATTAGTTGGAAATTAAATTTAGTTGATAATTTAAATTTTTATTATAACTTACCTCTGATGATGATATATTGTCAATTGAATGCTCTAGGTTGTATTTATTATATTTTAACAGAGCGTGGTAATCGAAAAAATCGATTACCATTGTAAAGAAACTGTCAGGATCCTGTGAAAATTTACGTAACGGAATAAATGCATTAAACTTAACAAATTACAAATTTATTAGAAATACAATAAAAGAAGAATTGTTGATTTTGGTTTATCGTGTGCTCTTTGTGGAATATAACTTGAAAGAGAAACTGTAATCGTGAAAAGAGAATTACGGAAATTATTGAGGTAAATTTGAAACGGAACGATGGACTGCATGAAAAGTTGGAAGGAGAAAGAACTATTCGGGTTTACAGTTTATCCTTTCTCCTACCCTATTCCAGTCGGAACCATAGATGTCTGAACGCCATAATTCAATTCAACATAAGTGGATCAAATGTAATGATGATGCCTAGCTGAGTTTTCTACTTTGATCTGCTTCAAACACAATGGCGTGAAAACAGTACTAGAATGCACATTTATAAATTATACTGGTATTATGTACATCGATTCACTCTCTTCATAGTTAGTAACAAGATTGTTCATGACCATCCAGATTGCTTGTTTAATCCAACACACTGCATCAAATTAAAGGGATAAATATTTAGGTCTATACAGTGAGTTGCTTCTTGAGAGTAGCGACATTTTTTGAGTTCATTGAAATCCTCAAGCACGTTATTAAGGACACTTCCACCACTTTTCTTTAGGTACTAACACAGACAGAAACCTTTAAGATTGAAAAAAAACAAACAAACAAACAAAAAAAAAAACCTCTGAATTCGTTGAACCTTTAGCTGAGTGTTAATACTGGTACTAGGTGTAAAACATTGGATCCCTTGCATAGCATGGGACGTGTTTAAATTATGTAGCGGGCGGATATTTACATCTGTGTTGTCCAATACATGCTGATGAAACCTTTCACTATTAATATTTGATAGTACTGCACTCACGAGAGAGGTCATGTAAACGCAAGTTTCATGGTAAGATGCGCAGACTGCAATGGACAGTAATAGACTGAATAGATATTTTGATCCATATAATCGGTGAAAGGTTAATTCTAGACTTGTTTGCATGGGTGACAGGAATAATCTTGGCCTTACAGTTGCTATTATAGCACGGTTTATCACAATGCACTTCGTGTTAACTTTCAGTGATTCAGAAGCATTCTTCTTTGTCGTTACACTCTCCATAAAGACCTAAAATGAGGTCTTGCCCGTTAGACTTGCTATCAATGAAATCTAGGTATATACTTCAGTTATAAGTCATCCTCTGTATGTCTTTTCGTATGATGTCGGCTGCATCTAATACCAATCTTAACCGTCCAGTAGCAGGGGCAGTTTTCCTGTCGTTATATCACTGATACAAGATTCTATGAGCCGTGTCCGATAAGCAGAGTACCAGAAACATTTGAAACAATTATCCGATCCTTAAAATGTCCTTAAAGATATTTGTCTGTATATAACAGACAAACATCTTCACCAAATACAAGTGTAATAATATCTTTTAATTCATTCAGAGTGTACTAGCATTCGTCACTGTTTTATATGTACTCACATAAAATACAAAATGAATTCCTCTATTTCTATTTTGGTCGAGCCACGAGTTCTCCAATTGGTTAAAGTCTTTAAAAATCTCTGGAACCGTTCCCATGGCTTATTCACAATAAGAAGCCTAGCCCTTACCCTTTCTCCCCGCTCAACATTTCGTAGGTCACATTTCTTGATAAGATTTTCTCTCATTTCTAAAGCCACAACCATATGAAAACACTTCCTGTGCTCTCATGTAGTTTTAATACTGAATTCCTTTCCACAAATGAAGCAATTTCTTTTTAAATCGAACGTTGCTTCTGAGGCCCTTTAAAAAGTTGAAGATGTTGAAAGATGAGATGAGTTATCGGTCTGCGTTGATTTATAATCAGCTTTGATACTAGTATGCCTTGTATAGTTTTGCCTGCACGCGCTTGAACCCGAATAGTACCTTCTCCTTCCAACTCTTCATGCAGTGCATCTTTTCATTTCACACTAACCTCAATAATGTCCGTAATTCTCTTTTCACGATATTTCCCACTAAGATCACAATAAATCAAAATCAACCATTCGTCTTTTATTGTATTTCTAATAAATAAGTAATTTGTCAAGTTTAATGCATTAATTCCGCTACGTAAATTTTCACAACATGCTGTAAAGTTTCTTTAAAACGATAACCGATTACTAGCTCTGACAAAAAAAATATATATATATATAACCTACAACATTCAATTGAAAATACCGCATCTTCAAGTGTAAGTTTTACTGAAAACTAAAATTACGAACTGAAATGTAATTTCCAAATAATATAAATATTACTAACTTTATCGTAATAAATTCTATGAGGTTCTATTTTCTCTTGCTGAGTACAGAAATAGCTTACAATTGAAGCACCTACTTTCTTTCTCTTTTTTCACTACCCAAATAGCAATTTTGACGTGACTCAACCTTGTTGCAAGTTGGCATGCTATCTGGGTACGTGATACATCACATGAAAAGACCGTCAAAATACACTACCAATTCATCACCTATTGTACTTGCCACTACTCAGCAAAGACATATTGTCATAATCGTCGACAGCTCACAACTGCCTAATGTACATAGGGCACACACAGAAGGAAAAGCATTGTTCGCGCGCTGTTGCGCCTCATTGCTACCTCAATAGCTAACTAACACAGTAGTTGTTAAACCATATTTATATATACATCATTTTAAAAAGCTTATGAAACAGGCAACAACTTTTATTTCGAACAGGTTTTTGATATTGTGAGTTTAAAACAAGCTACACCGTAAAAACTGTAAATATTGAAAGCAAAATATCCTTATTTGCGCTTCGGATCTAAATTACGGCAAAACTACTAGCAACAGCGCAAACAGCATGATAACAATTTTTGTAGCCTGTCAGCTAGGAATGATAACAAAAAAATATCATATCGTTATGTCTATTGGTTACGGAGCTATAATACAATTTCTGAAAGTCTGTAAATTTGTAGTTCGGGAGGGAGACTGGGGGTAAGCACAGGGAGGAAAGGCGGTGACTTTTGGGAAAATGCACCTCTAGTAATGATGTAACAACGGGCCAAAATTCCCTTTCTCCTAATTATTTCCCACATCAAACCTTTATTTCCTGGGCTATTAGGCCGGATGAATGATTAGTGGAATAAAGGAAGTGGGAGGTAACAGGAGGGCCCCGACGGTGTTTGTCCACCACAAAGTCCAAATGGTGCAAGCAGGCGACGACCCCAAGCACCAGAGGTGAGCGCCCTACCACTGAGCCACCGTAGGCCAGGTATATTAAATATTCGACGACCTAAATGGAAGCTAAAATGCGAAAAATGTATATGTAATCGAAACGATCGAAATATAAAATGCGAGACAGCATGTCACTTCTAATAATCCAGAGAATTATTCGTAGGATTAGAAGAGACTACCAACTTTACCTACTGAAAATCTTCTTCAGTTTTCTTCTCAAAGTAGATATGATGTGGAGCACCTCACAGTGGTGCTGATGAATTGTCTACTCTTACCGCTATCTAACAAAAGAAAATCTGAACGTTTCAACTATCTATACTATTGATACTGCTTCATCGCAAGTATTGCATCTGTAAACACAAAATAGTTTTCAACCATATGCCGCTTCTGATCATAGACTATATCAGTGCAACAAGCCGTCAATAAAAGCAAATTAATGTCAGGAAGAATAATTACATAATATACAAACATTATTCTTTTGTAGCTCATATCAACAAATAATGACAGTATAGATTTGATTAATCATATAGCATGCCAATTCCTACTTTATTTGTATAATTAAAAAAAAAAAAATAGACATATGAAGAGGAGACATAGAAATTATGAAAATTGCTGTCACTTAATCATCCTTAAAGCCATTTATTAGTAACTTTCGAGACATCGAGGTGTTTAATCATCAGCTGATTTCAAGTATACAGAGAAGTTTAATTAATGTTCTTTTCACAGACTATTTTCTTTATGCTAGTATAACCAGTTCAGATTCTTGTTTCTTACTCCCTTACTTCTTTGATGTAGAATAATTTTTGTATTATCGGTATATAATCTTTGGATGATCTTCCTATGTTTTGATCTTGTTTTGACTTCCTTTTTTGTAGTGCAGTATGGTTCAGTAATGTTATTTCTGATTTTTATATGCGAATTTTAAACTATTTGTTGAATGATTTGTTTCAGCTAAATAAATGTTTAGAAGACCTGAAGTCAATTTATCATTTGCGTGTTTTGTATCTCTTGGATGTTCCTTTAATCTTAAATGCACACACCTTTCCTTTTTGGCTTTTGCTAGACATATATATTGTGTTTGTGTACGTCTGTCTTGGTATTCTGTAATGTAAGTACCTTTTCTTTACCATCTTCATTTACCATGTATTTATCATATATATCGTCAACTTGGAACCATAAAGTACTATGTCTGAGATTTTTTTGGGGGCTAATGCCTTTCTTTGACTGCACTGTTAACTCCGTTTTGCCAAAACTGAACTACCTTGGACTTTCTGGTTCCAAGGTGCCGAAATATTTGGACCTTCTGGTTTCAAGGTGACGATATGATTTATTACGATATTACTTTAAATATTACTCTTTTTTAAGATGCTGTTTGAGTTTTCTTCCTTTCTTTTTAATCTGAGACAGATCTTTCTATTTATTTCATTAGGTTTAATCAATTTTTTAAAAGTTTTTCTCAACTTCCTACATATTTGAGGTAATGCTATCTAAACTTTTTTGTTGTGTTTTTGTTTTCGAAGTTTTCTTTCTTATCCTAATAAATAACATTAAAGACGACGGAAAATAAAAGAACAGTACATTAACAACATCCTTACCCGCAGTTTTCAAATTAAAGAAACGCATACACGTTTGAAGCTTGCACGTGCGATTTAAATCTATCAATTAGTAAACTTTGAAACAATAAGTTTATAATCGTTTCCACAAACACATATAACTAATTCTTTCATTATTATTAGAAAACACGAGTCAGTCAGTAAAATACTCCTGTTTTTTACTGACTGACTATACACAACTTACCTGTTGGATCTCCAGTTTGGATCATAAATCCCTTGATAACTCTGTGGAATATATGGCCATTGTAATAACCGTTTTTACTATGAACACAAAAATTTTCTACACTCTTCGGGCATTCTTTTGAGAAAAGCTTCACATGGATATCACCGAGTGCTGTATGAATAATTGCATTGTCATAAAGATGCTGCGCCCCTATATAAGAGATAAAAAATAAATAAATAAATGCAAGGTTGTTATTTTAGGGGAATATAAATGAAGGGCATGGGGCAAGATAGTGCTATGCTACACTTGGGTGAAAAACGAGTTAACGGTTATTGCAACATGCTCACGCATGGCACTACTGACTGCTGCTATCAGGTTTCGAAATATCTTTATAAATGGCGGCATATGCTCTAAAGTTCTTTCTTGCCTCCAGAGATTCCATAGGAAAATGTCAGCAAGAACGTCCGATGCCACACTGAATGTGGCTTAGGGCTGTACTGCTGAAATATAATACATTAATATTCTTGAAGTGGTCCTATGTAAAGTATTGGTAATAGCTTTTATACAAGAGGATTTTCTCATTGTGCAATAGATTATAAAGCCTATATGTGCCAAGGACAAAGAATAGTTGATTACATCAAGTGTCAAACGAAAAAAAAAAAAAAAAAAATGTAGCATACGACTTTCTTGCCAAAATGCACCTACCTATATACAAAGCTCGAGTTGAATTGCATATTATATTTACCACCTGCGTCTAATTACAAGTATTGGCACTTACTAAGTGCAAAATTGGTGCTAACAAAAAATAATACGTTAGAACTAAATAAGTTGGAGTTGCAATTCTACTAACAACCGCAAAGACTCCGGGTCCTTGATAGCATTTTATCCACGCGAGCATTAATTTTTATAAATAAAATAGGCTGGCACCACTGACAACTGTTGTGCTTGGGTAAGGGAAAACACTCACAGTACTTTTATATTGTGTCGAATAATGTTCACGCTAAGTTTGGCGTGGCTAAGTATAACAGAACGGAAGCAATTTGAATAACTGATTAATTAAAAAAAAATACGTTAGACTGACCTACTGCACCAATCGATACTGTTCCGGCTGCTCTGAGGTAGCCTAGTCCATGGTGTCTGTTGCCTGCTGGGTGGCCGAGCGCTCTGCGGCGGTAGGCCATCGGCTCAAAGGTTCCAGGTTCGAGTTTCGGCAGGGGCATGGGTGTGGATTTTAACAGCTAAAGGCGAATCGTGACGGGCCGACGTCCAAAGTTACTAGACTGGCCTATATAAAAATAAAGTTTACCCATGGTGTCTATTGATTTTGTGGCTTGAAATTCCCTGAGTTCTTAGTATTGTGAAACATGTAAATAATACGCAATGACACTTTTATTTAACCCAACCACCACTCAGTTCAAGCATCTTCTACATAATTGGTATTTCACAATCGATAATAAAGATAATTTCTTTGAAATAGAGAATTTTAACACACTGAAAATATCCAGTGAGAAGTGGGAATAGAACCCACGAACTCTGCCTTGCCGGCGCAGTGCTCTTACCAACCATGGACAGGTCCACCTCATAAATTTTCCTGAATTTCCCTCATAAATTATAGATTTCCCTGCGTATTCCCTGAGTTTTTCAGGTTTTCCCGGTTTTGCACGCTCACAAGTAAACGAACGCTAGAAACTTCAAATGAACGTGAAAATATGCTAAAAATATCGACAGATATTGCATTTCTTTTTACTTTACCTTTTTGCTTATCTTTTTATTATTATTTTTCAACGTAATGTGAGTCATCCTGACTTCGTGTCCTCTTATTGCTTAAAAACTACTTCGAAGCCATAATTTGCAATTGTAAGTTAATCGAGCGATTCACTGACTCAGCTCTTGTAGGTTACGAAGATTAAACCCGGAAAAGTTAAATATAGTCAAATAATGAAATAACATGTTTTAGAAACAAAAGATGTTGGCTGTGTTTCATTACATTAACTATAGTCAGTGTGGTTAAGCAGCTTATTCAATCTTAAGACCTTGTAACATCCCTTAATGTGTCTAAACTAAACTAAAAAAAAGTTAATATTTTCTACCGCAGTTTGAATGAAACAGAGCAGGTGGTACGATAGCGATTAACTTAAACTTCCATTTAGGAAAACATAATAATTACCATGAACCTGTAAATTCTGGATAGGTTTGAGCAAAAAATCTGTTACAACCTCCGACAACTTGCTTGTATGGAAGGACTAAGTCATGATACCACAGAGTTCAGTTCCAATGACCGTCAGAAATTTGTCCAAACACAGCGAAAACCACACTGGATGGTAGGTGTATTCAAGCAATAACGCTTGAATGCTTTCGAGCAAGCAACAGCTGGTCCGCGGGCCGCATGTTATTTTTGTGCGGTCCGCGGAAAGATAAAAGCTATATTAAATTATGTGTGTTATGTCTTTAGCTACTGATTTCTACCGCAACTAAAATACATTAGGTCTTGTATAAATACTTAATTAAAACAGGCCTCAGAGTGTTAATTAGCGTTTAGTCTGAGGAAGATGTTAAAACATTGAAACTGTAACGTTTGCTGTGTCTTTTTACAATAAAGATAAATGTCAGCCTGTGTGTGTGTTTTTTTAAATAAGAACTTTCAGTTCAAACAAACTGCATTGTTGTACTGTACAATTAGCAGAGCTAACAATCGTCAAGTGTCAATGTACTAACCGTACAATGAAGTACAACAAACGTTATATTTTATTAACAATACTCTTTTATTATCACTGAATCCATGACTATATTTTTCTATATTCTAAAAAAACATATACATTCACATACACACACAATTCTCGTGCGTCCGACACAAGTAAATAAACAAATGGTTTGCTGAAAAGTATCCGGCAAGGGTCTCACTATCATGGCTTCAGAAACAGTAAGGTATTTGCCATGTCAGTTTTTGTAAAGTCATTTGTCGGCAATCGCGACGGGACACAACTTCTCGGCATCCCGGAAGTTAACAAAGGATTTTAACAGGCGCCGCGGTAGCTCAATGGTAGAGCGCTCACATCTGGTGCTTGGGGTCGTCGGTTCTCGTCTCATGTAGGCTTAGTGGTGGACAAACACCATATGCAGTAGGTTTTCTCGGGATTCTGCCATTGCCTAAAGACCTTACAAATTAAATTCAAAAACCTAATACATAGAAATAAATTACTTCAGATCGAATCTGCAATACTAGTTTTAGCGAACAATTTCAGCCGCCAAATCAAAACACAAACCTTAACCAAACGGTATATTTGGACAAAACTCCCATGGTGACAGGACAGTGTGCGGATGAAATGATCATTTCAAGTCTTCCTGTTGATTGACACTTCCGTGAAGACAGATCATTAATCAAAAAGTATCAAAACTTGCATTCGTAATATAAATCACCACTCAGACAGACACTTTCCAGTTTATCTGAGATGTTCCAAGAAGAATCTCCGGAACCACTTTCACGCATTATGAGAGTTCGGAAACTGCACATATAACTTTCAGCAGCGAACCACCACCTGTGTTTCTTTTGCACAGGATTATCAAACTCTCATTCATCCAGCGCCTCACTACAGAATACGAAAAATGGCTCCTCCAGGAAAATGGGAGGCACGTAGCCAGTTCTTATTTCAAATGGTAAAAACTAAGCTAAACTAGAACTGCGCCTACAGAAAAAATGTGCGCTATAAGAAACCTCACGAGTTTCTTTTACAAACAAGTCTATATGTTCCTTATCGACCTGCTCCTCTTTGTACTTGAAATAACTAGACTAGGCTACGAGAATGTCCTCTTGATAAACACCTCTGTGCCCCACCTAGCAGTTACAATGTATTGGGCGGCCTAAGTTAATGACGGTGGGTTTTGTGCAGAGGCGGTTTCTCACTTGATAGTCTCTGCATAAGACAAAGCGATTGTAGTTTGTCATGATTAGGGTTAAAAACTTGATGAAATGTAGTCACCTTTCTGACAGTTGGTGAACGGTTTGGATTATAATTTCAAGTAAAACTGAAACATTTTTTATTTTATTATGTATTCTTCGATGTTTTAAGGTTTACTGATCCTTTCTCCACTTTTAGATCATTTTTGGGATGATTTCTTAAGTTTCGCTCCTATTCTGCAACTTTCCGATTTTTGTATAATTGCACAGTATGTTTTACCCCGCCCCTTTAAAAAAAAATGCCAATAATTCAACAAACGCTTTAATTTGCGTTTACTACTGTAACCTATATTTCGATAGCGTATGTAAAAGCAGCAAGAATTTTGTATGCAAAACACATTCAAACTTAGGATATCCTCAAGCGGTATTAATTTCCTGTACACACAGATTCTGTCTACGGTAACAAATTGAAAAATGTACCGAAATACTGGTTCCATGGTGTTTACTAATTTTGTGACTTGACATTTCCTGAGTTTTCCATGATATATATATATTTTTCAAATTCCCTAAGTTCTTAGTATAGTGGAACATATAAATCATACACAATGACATTTTTTGTTAATCCCACCACCACCCAGTCCAAACATCTTGTACATTATTGGTATCTCACAAGTGAAATAAAAACTTAATTTCTTTAAAATAGAGGATTTTAACACATTGAAAAAATCTGGTCAGCAGTGGGAATCGAACCCACGACCTCCACCTTGCCAGGACAGTGCTCTTATTAACTGTGGACAGGTCCACCTCAAAAAATTCCCTGGGTTTCCCTCATAAATCATAGATTTCCCTGAGTTTTGCAATTTATAAAATTCCCTGAGTATTCCAGATTCTCCAGGTTTTCCAGGGTGGTATATACTCTGAAGACCTTTTCCAACGACACCTCAGCCAAGTCTCTACACCTTATGATTCAGGAAATATATATTTTGGACACGGGTTGCCAACCTTAAAATGGGGTTCCTGAGAACGAGAACACAAACAGTATGTTGAATGTGGATATAATTATATTTTGGCCTTGTATTCATACGTAATTTAATTAAAACAGGCTGACACTTAACTTTCTTGTAAAATGACACAACAAGCGTTACAGTTTCAATGTTCTAATATCATCTTCCTCAGACGGAGCACTAATCAACACTCAACGTCAGAGTGATCAGATCAGATCATTAATCAACACTAATCAGATTGTTGATTAGTGTTTCGTCTGAGTAAATGTAGTTAGAACATTGAAATTGTAACGCTTGCTGTCTTTATACAATAAAATTAAATGTAGCCTGTCAACCTGTTTTAATTCAACAGTATGTTGCTATTGTGTCAAATAATCTTTTTGCCAATTTTGGTGCTGTTGTATCTAAAATAATGGAAGCAATTAGGAAAGGAAGAAAAATTTGTAGAAAAAGGGAGGGCAACACTGGTAAGTGGGTTGTTTGGAGACGAAGACGATCTCAGTGATTTTGTGTTGTGTCGAATAATGTTTATGGTAAGTTTGGCGCAGCTAGGACTAACTGGATGGAAATAATTTGAACTATTGTTTTTTAAACGAGGGTTGGCAATACTGAACCAATCAAGACGATTCGGGTGGCTCTGAGCTATTCTAGTCACGACCTTTCCAACGACACCTCACGAATATCTCTACACATTGTAATTCGAGATTTAATTTCTGGATACGGATGGACGGACACCATGAGCGGGAATAGAAGGTTCCCTTGTTGCTATAGGTTTGCTATCAAGGGACTAAAAATAAAAAGAATATTAAAGTGCTATTAAAGTTCTGCACTTTCGAAGTAATTTTTCATTAGCATTTTAACAGAAGCCTCTAAACGTATAAAAAAATACGTTTAAATTTTGAGCATTTCCTTAAACATTCTTCAAATGTATTCCAT
>JAGDQP010026281.1:0-26069 GCA_022664845.1 Lepisma saccharinum
TCTATCGTAGTATTTCCTCCGAATCGGACGCGGTCTTCTTACAAAATGATATTAATGCATTCTCCAACTGGTGTAAAACAAACATTATTACATATTAATAAATGTAGTGTAATGTCATATACTAGAAAAACAAACTATTTTAAATTCTAATACAAAGTTAATGACTCTCCACTAGTTCGAGTAGATTCTATTACTGATCTTGGTGTAACCATTCAATCTAACTTGTCATCGACATGTACATATGTTATCGAAGCTTACAGAAACTTCGGGTTTGTAATGAGGTTAAGTAGCGATTTCTCGAATATTGATGTCTTTAAAACTTTATATACAGCACATGTTAGGTCAAAGAATACGCTGCAATAATATGGGATCCTAATACAGAGAAGAACTCTCGGCAAATTGAAATTATACAGTCTAAATTTGTACAGTTTTTGACATACAAAGAAACTGGAATATATCCTAAATTTGAAAAGTACTTAGACCTGGTAAATAAGTACAGGTTACAATCTCTAGAAAACAGAAGTTAATTTTCTCTTAACTTTCCTGCACAAACTCTTGCACAGTAAATTCCACTCAGAAAGGCTATTATCTGAAGTAGGGCTCTATGTAACGAATAGAGTAACTCGACCGCGTAATGCTGTCTTCCACCTCTCGGCCCAAAGGATTAAAGCTTTAGACATATCGCCTATTAGGAGAATGTGCTCATTATATAATTGTATTCTTAAAGAATGTCCTGAGATTGATATATTTAACATAAATATGAGTGAATTCCGATTTTATATAAAATAATGAATACTTTATGCAGAATATGTCACCACGCAGCTCCAAATATGTATATTACATCTATGTGTGTATGTAGAAAACGTCATATGTATATTTTGAACACCACAATTAGGCTATTAACCTGTTGTGTTCAATTAAATAAATGTAAATGTTGATTTTATTAGTACGAAGGAAACCCTATAAGATATAGCCAGTTTGAAGGTTAGATTCACTTATTATAATACTTCCGTTGATAATGGTAATGTTTTATACGACTTGAATAGGACTTTTAACAGTTTTTTCCAGGAGTGTTCATATTTAGAACATTGGGGAAAAAATGTGATCCATATTTTCTATATAAGTATTGTCTACACAGTTACAGAATTTTGTGCCAACAACATTCGTTTTATGTAGATGAGTGTTGGTGTTTGTTTATCGTGATCGAAGTCGAGTGAATAAAGTAATAACTTGCCGAGGAATTTTCCAATGAGCAAACCAGGGTTTGTGTAATTCTAAGTCTATTACTTTACATTAAAACGACTTGAAAAGTTGTGGATTGAAACTAGGTGTTGAATAAATCCAGTCTAGCCGTTGCGTTCTTATCGTGTTCTTTACTTGGATTAAAAGGTCAGTCCGGGGTACTTTAATTTCTAGAAGTTTAGATAATTTCGTAGCAGAGTCGAAATTACCAGCTAGTTCGTCAGTGGTATTATACAAGATTATTTTGATGATATTTATGTATTGATATGACAACTAATAACAATGAGAAAAGAACATAACTAAATGTATTCCACGAATTGTTAATAAACATACATTTATTGACGATCAACACTATTGTTCTTCTTCTCTTATTGTCGAAAGAAGACACAGCTTTAGCCTAGAAAACCACATTAACTTGCTTCCGAACCAGTCCTAGTTTGCACTTCTATTTTGAACATAATCAGCCTTATTCCGAAACGTTTTTTTGGAGTGACTAGCGCTGTACTAACGAGTGACTACCAATGTTAAAAGATTGTTAATCACTCGCTAGTACAGCGCTAGTCACTTGAAAAAACATTTCTGAATACTGCTGATAATCTTTATTCAAGTATTATAATGAAGATGATTCGTTATGGTGGACCTTCACCGCAAATTCATTTAGTTAGTAAAACACATTTTCTGTACTTAACAAATTTATATTTATTCGGATAACTCGAATTATCATTCGAGGTATCTAAAACAATATAAATTTGTTAAAGAATTCAATATTTTTTATTTACCATATGAATTTGTGGCAAAAAAACTACCATAACGAACATCACATGCTTGTGTTAAGCTAAGCCTCGACTCAAGTTGAAAACAATGTTATTTTCCAAGTGGCGTCACAGATCAATCAGTAAATGAGGATTTAAAGCATGGTATATACTACCTGTTTTTTTATAAACTTGATCAATTCATTCTTTTCGTTTTCTTCTTACTATCGCAAGTCAGCTTCTAGAGCTTTCTTATAGCGAATTCGTTAAAAAAAAAGTGCTGTTTTTTGTTAGTTACGAAGCATTATAACATATAATTGACGCTTTTTGATTTATCATCTTGATCCTAAATGTTTTCTGATTTTCCATTGTTGCCCTCCAGACGCAGAGCAGCTAAATAGTCGGTTCGTTTCTTGTTCTTCTTCATTACTTGTTCATTGTTGGCAATATTAAGGTGTTGTTAGTGACGTTTTCTTGACGTGTTTGTTACAGAAATCATAACTTACATTCTTTTTTTATTTGAATTATGTTATCCTACAAATGATTTTTTCCCCTCTGTTTTTCCTTTGTTATTAAAAAAAATTGAAAATATAAAAAATCATAAATTTCAGGTTTCTATAGTTAGTTGTTCACATAACATTCAAAATAGTAAGTTTTTTTTTATAACATAGTATTGTTTTTTGGTGATATAGTATTGTTTGATGTATATTTTCTTCAATTTTTAATTTAATAATGTATAAGAAATAATGTTAATATAATATCTAGACAAAATTTACAGTATGTTTTCAAAAGTACACAATTTTTGTATATGTTTGTGAAAAAAACAGAGTGTAACTATTTTATATTGCAACATGTTACTGAATATTTCTGTCTTTGTTTATTTTCTGTGTGTAAATCTATGTAGGTAAATTTTGAGTTGAATTCTGAAGTGCTTTGAAATCTTTTCTATCAGTGTGTTCTTAGTTGTTTGATTTTATTATACATGTAATAATTATTTTTAATGTCAATTTTGAATTTTTTAGAGAAGTTTGCATATTTTTTTTTTAAACATTATGTATCAGGAATACTATTTTTTTGTTAGGATGATGTAGCATGTTTAATGGGCTAAGCGGTTTTGTTATGTTTAATTTATATAGAGCTTTGATTAATATTTCCCTATTTTTCTTGTAATGTTGACAATTGGTGAGTAAAGGTTGGACGTCTTGTACTTCCTTTTGGCATTAACAATTCGGTGACATTTTTATTTACATTTTGTGTAAGTTTCCATTTAATCTAGTATAATTAGATCGAGCTCTGTTTATAGTTAAAATAATATTTCTAAGAATGTTAATGCCAGCAAGCCAAAGGTAAGTGGCATTTTTTTGGTAGTACCATTTATATGTTGAATTTGATCTGTTTACATCAAGGTCGAGTTGATTTTTCCAGTTCTTTTTTATGTCCTGTCTTATCAGAGTATATATAAAGGTTTTGGTAGGGGGTTATGTTTGGTAAATCTTCTCATTTTAGCGTAGTGGTCTGCAATATCATGATGACCTTGAAGTTTTTGGTGTCCAGGAGCGTATATTAGTTGAATATCTTTTCTCATTTCTTTATTTAGATTTAGTAGTTCAATTATTGGGTGAGATTTATGCACTTGTTTGTAGTTTCTTTGAAGTGTTTTTAAGATACTCATGGAATCAGTTAGAATTAATATTTTTTTTTGATTCAGTAACACTATATCCAAAAGCCTTAAAAATTACAAAACTTTCTGCGTAGACAGAAAACTTTCTATGTGAACTAACTATAGAACATTTAATATAGATTATAATTTAAATTTAAGGGCATTTTTTTTTGTCCCAAACAGCACATCCTGTTGCGTTAGTATTTTACATAAAGTTATTAATATAAATAGAGGAAACCTTAGGCTGTTTTATTGGAGAGGGTAATGAAGCCAAGAGACGGAAGGGGCGAGTCATTTCGGCCATAATAACTGGTCCCATATTTAGAGACCCTCTTTTCCGAGTATTGCCTCTCTGAGGTGCACTCATCCTCCTATTGAAAAAGACAATCCTCACAGTACTCGGTATAGAGGGACTCTAATGGGGGCCACACAAGATGGCTGCCGGTAAACCGTAATTTGGCTTCATGTGACGTCATGTATGCTATCTCTATTTTCTTCCTAAAGGCCGCTTTAGACGATGCAATTTGTTGTACGACGAATCTTAGCAAAGGCAGTGTGCCAGCGCAAAAAGATAAAAAGTTATGGATTTATACCATAGCATCTTGCCCTATTGTAAAAATTCTTGCTTTCACACTCTGGCACTACTGCTAATCGTAAGATTCATCGTAGCATAAATGCTGTCGTCTAAAGCGGCCTTAACTCTATGATTGCGCCAGTCAATCCTTAACTATATACATCCATGTACTTGAGATAGTAATTTGCATATAGTTAGGAATATAAATAGAGGGAGCTTCAGGCTGTTTTAAAGACGAGGGGAGTGAAGCCAAGAGACGGAAGGGACGAGGCCCATCCACCGCATTGACTGGCCCCATATTTAGAAACCCTCTTTTCCGAGTATTGCCTTTTCATTCTTATGCGAAGAGAAAGTTAGGGCTGAAGAAAAAGGCAGTCCTCACAATACTCGGTATAGAGGGACTCTAATGGGGCCACACAAGATGGCTGCCGCTGAACCATAATTTGGCTTTATGTGACATCATTCTGTATTTTCTCTCTCTGTATTTTCTTCCTAACTCTATGGTAATTTGCTTTATAATGCAATCGAGCACTCCAGTATGATAATTAGTGCTCTGTGGATCTATTATAGGTTGCATTCAACGCAGTGAGCGGCTCTGAGTAGAAGTTTATGAGACTAACTATAGGTAGTCCTATTCAGGCTTTTCAATTTTGGTCTATTATCTAATTCTATCATCTTGGTTGTGTGGCCTGCGAGAAGAACCGCGCAGGCCACGACTTGGTTATGAATGACGTCACATTTGACAACCTATAGTTAATTCTATAAACATTTGCTCACAGAGCATCTCAGTGCGTTGAATGCACTCATTTATATTCAACGTGGATGTAAATAGATAAATCCTTACCTACTTACATCTGTGGATATTCTAAAGATGGCCAATAAATATAACTACCTTGGGCCAATACATTAAAGTAAAAATGACTGGTAAAGGCACATAAAAGTAATAAACTAGTGCATTAATGGTGAAATAAAGAATTGTAATATACTCGTATGGAAGAACTAGCATTTGCAGCTGTAAGTCATAAGTCATCTGTCCTTGTCATAAAAGGATTTTAAAATAAGTAGTTCCGAGGTGTTTCATTAATTTTTACCTTTTCTTATACCCTGAGCATTTTTTGTGGTTTCAATTTTAAATTAATTTCAGCATTGAAGATATGTGAACAAAACTCTACATGGGCAATGCTTGTTGTAATCTAGCGTGGGCTACAGTACGATATTTACCGTGTGGCGAATGTTGCTGTATGCATTTCTGCCCTCGGTTTTATGATTCTTATTACGAAAAAATTGTACCTTCTTCCTACGAAGAACAACAAGTTGGTAAGGGTGGCGTGCGTAGTAGAAGGAGGTCCCAAGACTGGAAATCACACCAGAACAAGTCACACAATTTTTATCGGTAAGAAGATACTTATTTATTTCGACTCTACAGAGCATGTATGTCTCTGACCGCTGCTACAATGTCATAATTTCTTTCTTACCATGGGTGTCTCCTTCCAGTTTCTCAGAGCATTATCTATTTTCTCTTCTCCGTTTGGGAGCTGCGTCATTGTAAGCGCTTTATGGGCCTCGTACTCTTTTTTCATACTTGATGCAACCTAACCTAACTTCATCTAACGGAATATACCAAATCTGAAAACAATTATGGAAAAATATAAAATTACATGAAAAGATTGAGAAAGCATCTGTCATAAAATGCTTACAATGTAACAGCCTCTGTCCACCTGTCTTTTTCTTCTGTCAACCTGCGTCTTGATCTTACTATTGGTCTTTTACCTTAGGGTATGCTTCCCAAACTGCTTTCAGTGTTTTATTGTTAGACATTCTTTGGATATGACCTATCCACAGTATATGAATTAAAGAAGGTCGAAGGGGAAATCCCCGTGTGAGTCGCGGACGTAAGTATAATGTATAATGTTAAACTCATAATGTTATTTCTTATTGATATTTCATCTTCCGCCCTGTAAAAATTCCTGGGTTAACTATAGTAGTGACGCACCAATTTTTAGAAATTTACAAGAGGAATTGAGATAATTGTGTGATGTTTGAGAGTATTAGGGAGGTAAATATTGATGTTGGTAACATTTGAAGTGAATAATGATATAGTTTTAGTGTGTTTTGAAGATGTTTTAGGACGCACTGCATGTTGTGGCGGAAGGCGATAAGGTAGTGTTGAAATGGCGTGTTTTTGTGATGATTATGACATTTCTTGCGTTATTGTTATTGAATCGAATGGAAATGACGAGGGAAAGTGCATTTTAAATGTTATTTAGCAGAGTATTTATGTAAGGAAAGGAAAAGGCCCCGAAACAATTGTACACGACTTTGTAATGGAAATTGGGAGAGTTAACACGCCTGTGTGCTGAGTAAGTGTGAATATGTGTCAAAATATATTTTGTAAAGATACATGACCGCACCTAACTTTACATAACCTCCACGTTCATATGTTCAGTAATTTAAGATAATTTACGAAAAAGGAAATCGATTTTGGTTTGGTTTTAGTGATTTTAAAATTGGTGCGTCACTACTATAGTAATGCCAAATTCCTTAATTAGAACAGTACCTATCCATTGCATTATTCTCCCTCTATGTACGCCTAGTTTAGCTAATTGGTAAGATTTTTTTTTAATCTTGTATCGACAAACGTAAGTACTCCCTGATACTATTTGATTCCGCACTTAACGGATTGCTCATCATTGTTTGAGTAATTACCTACAAAGAAACAGGGTGTTCAATATAAAACCGTACATTAATAATATCTAACGTGCACACGCCCCACGTACAAACATCGATTATTTTTAGGTCATCCGACGTATGTATAAGAAAGATGAAGTATCTGAATATTTGAAGAAGACTATCCTCGTAGCAATTCCAAAGAAAGCAACACCAGAAAAATGGTAGAATACGGCACACTAAGCTTACAAGATTTTAACCTAAAGTTTTATGCAAAAGAATCTCAAATAAAGTTAATAAAAATTTAATGTGGATTCAGAGATGGGATGGGAACTAGAGAAGCTATATTAATTAGGCTTAAGAACGATTTGCGAAGAAAGGATAACAAATAGTAATGATTATTTATTTATTACTTTCGTGAATTTAGACAAGCTTCTGACAACGTTGATTGATATAAAATGCAAATAAGTATTCATTTTGATTATAGACATAAAAATAATATACAAAAACCAAATAGCTGCTATGAGTATTAAAAATGGAAGAAATTGGCGAAAGTGAGGAAATGAGTTGGACAAGGATATAACATACATCTGCTTTTGGTTAGACTCTAATATTTATATACGCAGAAAACGCGACAGAAATAATACATACTTGCGATGATATAATAGTGCTAACAGAAACGAAGTAAAGTTTGCAAAATGCAGTAGAAGGAATGACTATAGAAAATATAATACCAAAATTAACCGAGAAAAACAGAGGTAATGGTATGTAGAAAAAAAACAATAGAAGTAAGAGATTGATGGATTAGACACAAGAAAAGACACTATCAGTTCATAATTAACATTATGGAAGTGAAAGAGCTAGACGGAGACGTCTAACGTTTCAGTACATCAACCAAATAACCAAAAACATACAGCTAAAGAATTTCATCGAATTGAACAGACTCTCTGAAGACAGGGACAGCTGGAAGAATAGTGCTTTCAACCAATCTAAGGATTGAAGATACATGATGATGATACTAACTGTACAATGTATGGTGTGGTTCAAGAGATAGGTTCAATCCATATTGCAAAGCATGATTGGATTGCTTCAACTTCTGTGCATGCTTAGTTATCTAGTTGCACAATGGTTTAAATTTTAACGCTCATCAGGCAGTTTTCATTGTGGTGTATAAGTCAGTTCTGAGAAAATAGATTTCAATAATAAGTTTTATAGTACACTATTTGTAGCAAATAATGTAGTTAGTATGTTATTAATGTTATTATTCTCTGATTTATAGAGATAATACCTCTAGTTCAAGTGACATATTTCAAAATTCAGGTGCTCACATGTGAGAAATGCAGATAATCCTCATCACCATAATTGTCACCATTCAGCTGAATCTGATCTTAGTGGGGAGGAAGAATGCTTAACTCGTGGAAGGAGATTAGATAAACGAACGGCCCATTTGCTCAACTCGGCTTTTGTCAAACAAAGCATCCACGGAAGCTCTGAGAGTGAATTGAATATATCATCACCTCCCTCAGGGTCATACTCTATTAGGATGTGCAAGGTTCAACCAGGTAAAGTAATAAGTATCGTGTATCTGTATATAATAATAATAAATCATATATCTATATATTTGTGTGTGTGTGTGTGAAATTCCCGTATTTGTCTTCAAAATATTTAATTAATGTAATTAACCTTTTCATTATTTTATTATTATCATTCTGTCTCACAAGAAAGGGGAGAAATAATGCCTCGAGACTCATCAGTTTATTGTCAATTCTGTGCAAAATGTGTACCAAACTTATTCTGAATCATATTGAACGAGCAGTGCTTTAGTTGGGAAAAATATTTGGGGAATCTCACCTTCATTTCAAAAGCGTCCATATCGGTTGATACTGAGCGTTACTTCCGCTTGATTCCGTCTTGCCTCATGATGTCTCGTTTGTTTATCGCCTTCCTACCCTCAGCCATGACTTCACATAACTAACTGTGTTTAATTTCTTTACTGGATACCAAACATTGCTCATGAAGATTAGTGCACTGGATCGTTCCACAAGTAATGAATTTCTTTTGTCGGTATTATTTCATTCATTACACTAAATTCTCCGTCACATTCAGAAGTTGAAATTGGAATAGTGTCAACAATTCTAAATATTGGTTTAAAATCCTCAGGACAACTACTGGTATCAGTATGCTCACGAAAAGCATAAATAAATGTTCTTTTTTAGGAATATGAAACTGTTCACACAAATTTGCGTACCTGATATCCACTTCGGAGGGCCAGTTTTCCTTGTAGAGAATTTTCAAATCTGAAATTAAATTCATCATTTGGTTACCACGTGCAGAAGGCTTTCATGAAATCCACGAGTTTCATTCTCTTTAGTAACACAGATTATCCTCTAGGCTACTAAAGAACTGGCCTCAATCTATTGACACTACTTTTGAATCATGATGTTGATGAATGTTCTTAAATTTCATGATTTCAGGTGGCTTAATTGTTTCTTCAGAAGAACCTTCTGGTAAACAGAACATTGACTCAAGGAGTCTTACAGTTCTCCTAATGTCAACATCAGGTAAGTTTTGCTTCTCTTTTGCAACTGCAGTGACAAATCACTCAATTCACTCAGTGCATCACGCATTATTCCCAAATTCAATACAAATTCTTTTCAGGTAAAGATATTGGGAAGTCCCTGGTATTTTGCCCTTTCTTTTGATTCTCTTGTCATGTCATTCTTTGCAGTACTAAAATGTGTTGCTAGTGCACCGTAACTTTCCCATATGGCTTTCACAGTACGTAGACTCGACGACACCCATTTTATTGTAAATATCTTTCCAATTTTCTTTATTCGTTGCTCTAATGATGCAGCACATTCCATCAATTATTTCTGATTCTTTGAGGACATAGTATATAGAGAATCGAATTTATAAAAAAAAAATGAGTGGAACTGATTGATGCCTTGGACGTCATTTCACGTATCATGTACTGCTAATTCCAACCGGGGATTTTAGTAATGCTAAATAATTAGATTGGGAAATATCTTTATTAACTCAGCTGCAATTCCATTTTTTGCCCAACATCACTGAGGCTCCATCAGCAGCAAAAACAACTAAGTTGGCTTTAAAAAAACCTCTACATTCATTGCATGCGATCTTAAATGATTAAAAATTGCATCTTTTATGACTGCGGCTTTAGTGTGATTAAGTTCTACAAGATCCCAGAAAAAAGACATGATTTCAGAATTTTCGGAAAATGCACACCTTAAACAGATTACAAGCATAGATTTTTTGCTAACTGTAGTAGACTAATTTACACGAACACCAATTTTGATGTTATTTTTAACTATTATTTCCTCACGTTTCTTTCTCATTTCTTTCCCTATGTGGTCAGTTAAGTTTGCACAACTGAAATGTGTATGCAAAACTCTACCCATATTTAATCCACTTATTTCCTGTAGTTCTATATCACAAGGAAAATCATCGAAGGGTCTATCTTGTTTGGTAATTTTGTATGCTGTACGGGAAAACTCTCTCTGTGGTGTCCAATTGTTTAGCATTCATGTTGTGTACTGACACTTCTAGTTTTTGTTTGTGTGATTCAGTTTTAATGGATTCACAATTTTTGTGAGATATGGAAGCTTTATGTTCGTGAATATTTTCTCAGACTCTGTTGCTACTTCGTTTTATCATCACCATTAAAACTAACCTTGTAATCAATCAACTCTTTCGAAAACTGAATACATACTCCTTTATATGTACCCATCCCACTTGGCTGATTTCACGGTAAATATTACAGCCTAATAACTTATTTTCTACGACTAACCATTTATATTGTTTTGAAATTTATCTATACCGATCTTCAGACCAACATTCAGGAAACAACGCTTGTCTCTTTAATATTACTAGTGTTACAAGCATCTGAAAGTCTCGCATCAGAATCACCGGTACCACATGGAGACAGTTCTAAACACTTTTTCTTCTGTTTGAGTTTTCTTCTTCGTCCGGATTAGGTCTTTTGGTAGCTACATATTGAAACAATAAGACTGCTATTACCTTTCAAATACCTCGCATAAACAAACACGTGCAATATCACAGAGTGCAAGGAAACAACAGTCGACAGCATGCTTCACGCTCTGAACGGCAAACTTCGTATCATCTTCGTATCTGTTCGTATCGCGCAGAGAGCCAACATTTAGATCTTCCTTCTCTCCTCTGATGCGTGTTAATGGCCATCAATTCTTGAATCCACATGGCCAGCATTATTTCGATTGTGAAATCCCGATTTTTTAAAAATGGAATATTAAATATAAAATTTGAACCTAATGTTTCCCGGAACGCAGATTCGGTGAGCTCCTGCCCAACTAAAGCACTGTGAACGAGACGATGTGGCATCTCGAACATTAAAATTTCCTCTAAAGTTGGCGCCTCGGTTGCTAGACTAACAAGATGGCTGTCTTGGGTCAAAGTGACGATTTCTGATCTGGGACTTGAAGGTTTCGAACGAAGCCTTTCTGGTGCTATCTTGCGTATCCAGCATGAGAAACAGTCGGTTGAACATATCTAAGACGACGTTTGGTAGACAGATGACAAACTGGTCGTTTGCTGTGATGTTTTGAGTCGAATCGACTCCCTAGCTTACACATCCTTCACTTCATTCACCTTTGTGCAGATATTTTCTTTTGTCATCTCTCCAAATGTCAGGATGATGTTATTTACGGATTAATCCCAAAGGAAAGATACTAAACTTGCTCGTCCCAACTATCCCTGTTCTAGATTTGCTGCAAGTCTCAACGTGTTCTCAAAATACAATGTCGAATTTGAAAACAAGGTAAGCAATATCAAGAAAATTTCCTACTCTTTTCCCGTATGGATTTCTTTATCTACGTCCAAACTACTTTCAGATCCGTTTCGGTGGCCTCCAGAAGTCATGGGCCGCGGTGGCTCAATGGTAGAGCTCTCACCTCTGGTGCATTGGGTCCCCGGTTCATGCTTTGTGGGCAAACTGTGTGTATAGGTTTTCTCGAGAGTCTCCCGTTTCCTCCCGCTTTCTTCATTCCATAATTTCGCTCATCATACATGCGGTCTGAGCCAAAGTTGCCTAAAGGCATTAAATAAAATTTAAATACGAGAAGCCATTTTCTGAGTCGCCAAGGCAATTATTTTCGAAATGGTTCTATGAAGAACTTCCCTACGTTTCAGAATATCCTCTTTCTTCCGGTTACACATGCTCTTGCTACCAGACGCGGCAAGAAAAGCTAAAATAGGCTCTTTGTGGGTAGAAGACTCTTCGTGCTTAGTAAACACGAAGAGTCTTCTACCCACAAAGAGCCTCCTTACTGATTTTGCTTGAAAGGCACTGGGTGTGAATGTCATACAGGAGGAGCAGTAGAACCATTTGTTTACATCGTTGTAGCTAATCCATTTCCTTTCCATCTTAGTTCCATCTTAGCTACTGTCCTAATTAAACCCGACTAAGATCGAAGTTACCTCTGGATTCAGAAGAAATATTTTGCGGAGAGTGAAGAGAGTGAAACTTCAATGCAAGTGGTCATTTCCTTGGTGGTTCGATGAAATAATTAAGTTTATATTATTAGCAAATTAGCCAATTGACTTAGAGAATCATTGTCATTACACATTCTAGTAGCTATTTCATAAGCCACAATTCACCCATTTTAAACTTGAAAGCAATATCTCGATAGCTCAGTGGTTGCTGAACGAGGTATTCGTGTGGTCTGGCTAGCATTTCAAAGGTTGTGGTTTTGAATAACGCCCTGGATACGGGTGTTTGGATGTGATTTAACTTCACAGTTATAGGCGGAAAATAAAGAATAAATTAACAGTTAAATCACCGTGTTCTCTTTTTTAGAAAAAGATAAAGAAGTCAGCAAAACGCTTGACTTCTAGCTGAACGACCGGCCAAAATAGTGACAAGCGAATGGACGTGATATTCAAGTGAACCCGGGTTCAATCCCCGCCAATGTAACTTCATAATATATCTTTCTTTTGTTATACGTTGTGTTGTCTGTGTGGGCTATAAATTATGATAAGCAGAGAAATGATTGAATAAAAGAGTAAAATTACATTAAATTATAATTTGCAAATATGTCATTTCCAGATATTCGCATCAGGTAAGGCGATAGCGGACTAGAGGACCAATCCAGCACGCCACTGAATATTGGAGTTAGAAACAAACAAACAAAAAACGTTGGTGTTAAATTCACGCTAGTTCTCCCACTTGAAGCACTAATGACAAATATAGTGGCGCTTGACAGAGTGTCTGTAGTGTTTCTACTGTCTATACTGATAGAGATATAGATTGGTAGTTGTAAGTTGTGATTGGAGAAAAAAATATCGAATTACTAACCACTAGAAGCCGGCCGGGTAGCCGTACGGTCTAAGGCGTTAGGCCAACGACTCGAAGGTGCCGGGTTCAAATCCCGGCAGGGGCTTGGGTGTCTTTTAATTTGAACATGACGAATGATCTCGACAGGCCTAAGTCAGCAGTTTCTAGAGTGGCCCATATAAAAAATAAAGTTAAAGTTTTTACTAACCACTGGAACTAATTCGGTCTTAGTGCGTCTAGTGCAAACTAGAAATTCGTTAATAAACTTTAACGTGATCGTGGTTCCTTCGTCGTTAGTGCTTCAAATTTGTTAGGAGACAGCTTCGTGGAACAGTTTCTTTAAAACTTGAAATGTTTCTTGTACCGAGTTTACGCAACTTTTTATGACTATATCAGGCTTTACTCGAGAGCTATTGTTGGTATATTTATATAACTTTAATTCCTAGAAAAGTGTTAATTTTACTTCGAATTCGCCAACTACAGGCAAATCTTTTAATATTCAATACTAGCAAAAGTACCCGCCCGTTGGTGCAGAGTGAGTACATTTATGTTGGCAACACTATTAGTTGTAATACTACCACAACTTTTATAACATTATATTATTAATAACATCACATTTAATCTGCTTTAAAATGTTTAAGATATATATTTTTTATTTTACAACAATCAAAATTTGAATTTAAAAATCTAAACAATTTATTTATTACATTCTTATAAAGAATGAAATTACTGTTTTTATCTTCTCACTCTCACCCCTAGTGTCTTACCCCTGCAGTATTTTATTTTTGGATTATAAGTAATATGTGTACCAAGTTTTGTGGAAATCAATTTAGACATCTAGATTTGTTTAGAGAACAAGCCATTTATAGACAACCATTTTTACTTGCAAAATGAAAACATGTCCCCCAAAATTAGGATGTATGGCAACTCTAATAATAACACTTTAAATGTTTCATTTCTATTAATATTGTTACTATATATATCTACTGTAGGTGTTTGTAAGATACGCCGACTAGGCTCAGCAGCTGATGGTTATGTATGCGACGATGGATGTTCGAGGCAAAAGTGCAGAGTATCTTCACCCGTTGCTAACAAAAGGGAGTGTACTAGCAGAGAAGATGTCACCATGCAGGAATCTCGTTCATCGAATTCTTCCTTCCCGGTATCAAGGGCTAGAAATATGAAGAGAGCAACAACAGTTGCAGATGTAAGCAGTATCACCGAGGTTTGTCGTCCGGCTGAGTGGATGAGAGCTCAAAGTATGCAGGATGTTGGTGATACAGAAAGTGAACCAAAGAAATCAGCAGAAGAAATGGCAAGAGATCTTGGACTGAACTTGGCTTTGTACCAAACAACCGGAAATAGTGCTTCTGATTACATGAACAAGTCACTGGCGATAATGAAAGCTGCTCAAACAGCTACTGACTTTCTGGAACCAAAAGACCAGTTGCCTGATCTCCCATTCGGTGTAGTCCATTTTACAGCCTGCCATTACAAGAAAACTAAAAGGTAAGGGACTGAAACGATAAAAATAAAAGAAATCTAGAATTAAGTGACTTTTGTTTTTAGTTAAATGAAAAAAACTTAATACTATTAATTCACTAAGTTTTGTGAGCTGTTCCATAAATATCTTCTATGTATTCCTTTCATCCATGTAATATTTTACTCCGATCACTAATGAGATTCAGTTGTTTTTCACTATTAACTAGACAGATTTCCCCCTTTCTTTCAATTGCCAACAACAGGAAAGAAAGAAGACTTATGAGGAACCTATATTTGGATCAGAGAATAAGGGTAGAAGTAGAATATCGCTAGTTGAAAGGACAAACCAGAATATGTAGAGAAATAAGACAGAACTATTTCATCTCACCCACTTTATTTAATAGAAGAAATTTTGAAATGTTTCAGTACTCATAGTCAGGTTGCAACCTGCATGTATGTACAGTATATTAGATTTGCAAATGATGTGGTGCTTGCATAAAAATAGGATGTAAAATAGATAAGAAGAAGAAGAGATGAACGTGGATTGAAGATCTATAGGATGGAAAGAAAGTGAAATGACTGCTGATATGAAAAATAAAAGCATCAAAGTTGGCAGAATACAGAATGAATTAAACAGGCGCCAAGATTGAAGATGACAAGTGTGAAAGAAAAAGATCCATGACTTATTAGGAACTTGTATTTAAGTAAGATAATTACAGTAGGCTACGACTTAACAGAACGAACAAGAATGAGGAGTAAGACAGGAATGTCGTCTCTTGTTCGATTTATTTACCATATATAAATCTAGAAGAGATTGTAAAGAAATACTTGAAAACGGGAGTTGCAATAGGGGGGGAAGACAAGTTCATGAAATATGCAGATGATATGGTTCTTCTTGCAAAGAATGAGACATTTGTTAACTAGCTGTTAAAAGAGCTTCAGAGATACTGTGAGGAACATGGAAATAAGATAAACGTAAAGAAAGTGAAATGGATGGCAATTGAAAACAATAAAATAAAGATATCGGGGGAAATCACGATAACACTCAAATTTCCAGGTGAGTTTATAGATTTGTAAGTGAGTTTGTTAGTTAATTTTTTCTTCCTTCTTAAAAAGAAACGTAGTCTTTTTTCACCAAATGGTAGAGTTGCAGTAAATTTACATATGATAATTATTCATAAGTACTTACAGTAAATCCTGGTATTTAACTCAATATTAAGGAAATGTGGAATACCATAACTTCGCCCCGAAACAAAGAGTTGAGGAAAGTTTAATGGTTTATATGGAATATTGCTATGAACCCTACATCTTGAGCCTACGAGAAATTGAAGAAAGACCTTCAATTGAATTGCAAACCTTCAAAACGTGAACCTAGATGAGAATGGAAGAATTAGCTGGATGTGGAAGATTCGTAATGAGAACATGCTGAAGAGAGTAGGCAAGAGACGAAAATGCTGAAGACTATATTGGCTCGCAGATATTTATATTTAGAAAGATGTAATTGAGGGTGCTTTTGAGGGCAAAAGAGGAAGAGTCCTTTTAATTGAACGCTAAGACAGAAAGAAATGTGCAAGATTGGATCAATGGAGAAGTCTGAAAGTATCTTGATGAAGCTAACGGTTTCGGCGGAATACTAATGATAATGATAGACTTTTCAGCATAATCTTTACAATGTTAACTTGGATTTCCTAAAGAACTACATGAAAGAAATTAAAACACATACAAAAATGAAAATCCAGGTTGCAATATCACAATTAAGAAAATCAATGCAATTTTCTTTCCAAGAGAAGCTGGTAGAGGACAGAGAATTGGTATTCAAGACTCCAGCGTTTTGGGGGAGAGATTCCATGATTTCTCATCCTTTATAATGGACTACGCCAAACTATATTAGTAAATAGCAGAGTTGAAAAAAAAACATGATTTTTTAAAAATCATTTTTGTTGATTTTTATTTAAATAACTTGCAGCACTGAACAAGATACAAAGTTAGCTTTTTTTCTTTTCAAACACCTTAACCAGTAAAATTGAAAGTAAAATTCACGAATATGTAGTGTTCGCTACGCAAGGCAGCCATGAAAAATTGGCAATTACAATTATAAAAACTTGTAATACCGTAATTTTAAAAAGATAAGCATATTTTATCACATATTTTATTAAAAAGTTAACATGTAGGAAACTTCTACGTTAATATCGTCGATGCACGATGAATGAAGTCGTTTCACGGGGGACATATACTGCAATTAAGTGCGAAAAAGAAACAATTTACAACGTTTCTACATATCAGTCTTTCTTCTAAAATAACGTCTGTGTGTTTCTTTCTTCTTGAGCAATTGCAAATTTTATAATCGCAATTGTCTCTTTTCTAGTCAACATCTGCTTAACGAAATATTAATTTACCTCAAAATTGTACTATCAATTTGGAAACCCCTGTGACAATATTCCATCAAGTATGAGAGCTATTTTGGAGCCGCGGACGCTCAGGAGTAGAGCGCTCACCTTTGGTCCGTGGGGTCCCCGATTCGATCCAGGCTCGTGCCATGAGAGATTTGCGATGAGTAAAATCCGTGTGTTTGGATTTTCTCCGAGTTCTTTCGTTTCCTTCCACTTTCGTTCCGCCAATTCTCCCATGATCATCCATTTAGACTGATCCAAAGGCCTTAGATAATATTCAATTCAATGATAGCTATTTAATGCACTCAAAGCAATAGCTTACATATGGTTCAAAACACAGAATGATAAAAAATACTGCACTTTATTTCTACTTCTTTTTTTTACACACACAAAAAAAGTATGCTCTTGACGTAAATCGTTGATTTTTTTTAAAAATCACCTGATTTAAATCAATCAACCTTGGTAAATACTTATCAAGGAAATATCACTGATTGCGTTATTATGATTACACAAAATCTTATGTCCTTTTGTCTTTAATTACATTAAATTATTACATTATATTATTAATTACATTGCATTATTATATCTTATGCCTTTAATTACATTTCAGTGCTCACATACCTGGCGCTTGAGCTGCACTCAATCTGCTATGAAACTGACTACCAGAGTGCCCTTGCTTGGTATTCCTTGGTAGTAGATAATGGCTGTCGAGCGTGGGACTAATCATCCGCCTCACTTCGTGTCGTAGGTCGAGAATATATGGAGCGCTACCTCCACATATCCATGCACTGTTCACAGTGCGTGCGCATCGAATAGCGGATATCTTTACCTTACAAATCTACAATTTTCATGGGTAGAATTCAGTCTTATTTAATATCTGGGGACAAATGTCTGGAATTCAAGTTAAATTGCGCATTATTGGGAACTGAATTTTCAAGAACATTCGTAATGTACATCTCTAAATGAATTATCTTGCTATCTTTCACATTCCTTGAAAATAAGACCTTTACCTCGTATATTTCATTAATTCTTAATTTGATAGAAATTATTACACATGAAGAACACATGGAAAGTGTAAAAATATACTTATTACGGTAGGATCAATAAAAAGAGCGTAACAGCCAAAGTATTACCTTCTAATTCGATGTTCCTTTCTAGTTTACAGGTAAACATACTAAGAGTGATTCAGTGATATACGATATTCTTTATTTTCAGTGGCCGTGATATTCATTCCAAGTAGTTAGTAGTAGTCATTCCAAGTAGACCTTACTATTCATTTAGTACCAATATTCTTAATTTTCTGAACTATAAATCATCAATTCAAAGTATGTTTCATTTTATAAAATCACATATTGTCTTCTTAAAAATCAAACCCTAAAAACAACGTAAACAATATCAAACAATCCTAACTTCAATTTTAGGCTCTTTGTTTGAAACAATGTTTGCTCATTAATGAATTATAGTTCAATTTGCTGAAAACTTATTGTTTTTAACTTTATCAGAAAGAACGTGTTTTTGTCCATTTTATTGGTTTTACAGGCAGTGCTGAAGTTGGAAAAATATTTTTGCCGGAACGGTGCCATTATAAACTCATAAATTTATTTTAAAAGGTCATTTTAAGCAAATTTTACAATAGCAAAAATGATAGCCAATGTGCCTTTTAACATGAAGCATGTGATTTAAGACCGTCAGAACAATGGCTAAAGCACGCGTAAACAATAACTAATTAAATCCTTAAGAATAGTTGCTAATGGTGAGTTATTTAAAATACAAATGCATGATATAGTTAATGTAAATTATCACAAGAATACAAGATCATAATGCTACTAACAGTTCAGATTACATTTATCGCCAAAATATATTTCGAAAATATTTGAGACTATTGCGTCTGGACGGTTGTGAATGTATGCCGGAACTCTCGAGGCTAGATATTAATTATGCCAGTCCAACTTCAGTACTGTTTAGAGGATGACGTTTTAAAATGTCATAATGATTATTGCGTAAACCTACACATCAAATAATGATGTGCTTGTAATAGACGTACTATGTATATTCAATTGCATGCTCATATGTTAAAAATACGTTCAAAGAGCAAATAGGGTGTCTCAATTTGGTTAAAAAATTGATAAAATATTTTCTTTCTCTACGGTATTCATATAGAATGTGAGTTTGCATGAATTAGAAAACTCAATCAAGTCTCGTTTGGGAATTATGGGCTTATGGAATTATGGGAATTGAGAGTGATGGGCTCAAATTAAGTCTCGTTTGTTTTTCAGCTTAATGGTTCACATAGCGAAAGTGGAAAACTTGCCTCCAAGAGGAAATCGTTTCAATTATGATGTGGTTGTTAAGCTGTGCATCCTCCCCTCAGAGAATAAAGTCCAGTGCAGCCGTGTCCAGACTGGCAACTTGAATCCAACTGTTGAAGAAGACTTTTGTTTCCAAGTGAAAGAGACAACTGGCAGAGTGCTTCGCATTTCTGTTTATGATGCTGATTTACAAGGGAAATACGATGCCATTGGACATGCCCTATTCTATTTAGAAGACATTACCGCAACTCCACGACGTTACAAGATGAATCTTTATAAGCAGCGTGAGGTGAGTAATGCTTCTCATTTAATTAGCAAGATCGGAGGCTACTCCTCTAAATATTCCGCAAGATTTTAATTCTTCCACATTGGAATATTAGAGATCTGCTATCTCACCAAGACTAAAATATCAAGATAAGCACTGAATAACGATACGAAAATAAGCAAACGTAATGAACAATCACGTCATCTCCCCAACCCCCGTATTGAAATTGAAATGCGAACACCAGAATTGTTGCAAAATAATAATAACTGTGTTACTAGTAAGTTGAAAATATTAGCGCAAAGGAAGCACTTATGGAATAAGTTAGAGCAAGGGAAAGTATTATTATCCCGGTGACCGTCAAAACGCTCTTCTCCTAAGACAACTCATGGCAATAAGTAATTTGCTCTTAGTGTTGGCTAAAGTAGTGCAAAAGGCGAAACACAACAGCATGATCAAAATTTTCTACGTGTGTTTTCGTTAGTTAAAGTTAAGAAATATGTCTTGTTTCAACTTAGCTTAATTTCAAGGGCTTGTATCCAGCATCCACGCAAAGAAATTGAATTTGAACTTAGTACTAAATATGACTATATATTCGACATGAAAATAACCATGACAGGCCGTTATGAATTGTAGAAGCATAAAATATATCTAAGAAACAAGAAACATCAATATCAGGCAAGGTGATCCAAGCGTCAGGCTATATTTTCAGCCAAAGGTGGGTACCGCGAAGAGCACATCTAACATGACTAGAAATTCTCCGTTTAGTGATTTCAGTGATTTTGACAATGATCTGGTGTATATCTCTTGGGTCGATTGGGACTTATATGAAACGTCATGATTACGAAAATGGAAACTATGTGACTTTGCTATTTGTGGTGTTAGTTACTTGTATTTTGTATCCTCCTCCCTATTTTCAGTTTTTTTTAAGTGATTCTCGATCTATGGATACACGAAGTTATTTCCATAAAAATGTACCACTTTTTACTGTAGGCAGGACAGTTACAAATTATGGGAATAAGCTTTTGGAAGTGAATGAATGCTTTACTAAAACAAGAGAAAAGTTGCTTGAAAGAAATGTCAAAAACTGCATAAGTTCAGTGGTAGATGCATGTAAATCCGGCATGGCATAGTCACAATTGACGTACGTAATATCTCGACAAATAATATCATAAGTCCTGTTGGCTAAGTACATCACAATCAAAACTATACCCTTAGAGATGTATTTGAGGATAAGAATTTCTATGCATGTCTACTATGCAACGATATTTCCTGACATGACATTTGTACGTGAGGAAACCTCTCTATGCTGCAGCTCTCAATCATAAATTTCGTTCAAATTCAGTCTTTGGGTACAACGCTGACTGTGATTTTTGTAAACTAACACGTCTATATCATTATTTGTCGAGATAATACGTCCTTTGTACCAATGCCGCTCAAGGTTTGTGCACCTGTAACTCTGCAATGATAAATGTTCTGACATTCCTTCAAAGAAACAATTTTCTTGGTATGTTGTAAACGGTCTTATTCCAAAAATTGTCCCATGGTTTGCAATCCCTCTGCAAACGTCCACATTTAGCAGGACAAAACACCATAGTGTCTTCTACATATTCGATTAAACACACACAGAGACACGTAATTTAATTTTACATCAAACAGTCTACCGCTTACAATTTCACAATGGGATACTCAGCACTGTGGTTTACATACCCAGCGCATATGCTTGTTTATGAGCCTAAACTAATATCTTCATTCATACAGTCTTATATTCTAATTAATTAATATCATTTAAGTTATAGCAAACATATTCTATCATGTTATAGCAAACATGATTTCATCACTTATTGTTGTTCCCTTGCTTTTCGAAGTAGGCACTATATCAAAATTCCTGGTTGTCATGTGACAAGTAGTGACTTGTAGTATTACTTTTAATTCTTACAAGCTCTGAATTTGTTTCTCCTTTTTAAGTATGTTGTTCTCTTTTCCAATTATTTTAATTTCTTTTAAGATGTACTTACTTTCTTACTTCATTTGAGTCCAAAGTTACTCATGCAGATTCATTCAGTATTATGTCTTTATATTTGTCTTATAAACATCCTTTTCTTTTGTTGTCGTTGTTGTTGTTTGCTGTTAATACTGTTCATTTCTGTCATTGAACATTCAAAGAATCTGTGTGAGAATTGATCACTGTAATAGCCCTAATTACAGGGCACAAAAGTGTAAAATAATCATTCTTTTTCTTTATATTCTCTAAGTCTTGCGAGAAACATTATATTTCGTAAAATAAAATGCATTATTCTATCAACAGCTCTCAGAAGATAAGAACGCTTGGTGTGTTCACAGTGTGAGTCCTTTCTATAATGTTTATTCCAATAAATATACTGTTGCAGTCCATTACTGGCGTAAGAAGAGTAGTTTCATTTTGATTTGTTTTACAGCCAGATGTAAAACCAGGAATGCTCCACTTCTGCCTCTCATATAAGGAAGAAACCAGAGAATTGTTGGTTCATATAATCCAAGCTCGAAGGTTGTTACTTACCATGCATACTGGGAAAAAGCATACGAAATATGTAGGTATGTTTACTTTTTATGTTACTTATACCACATTGTAACATTGGACCGTGAAATTACATTTCTTTCTAAGCAGTAAAATACACATGCCTAGGTTGTTGCCTCTGCGTTGAAGATTCATGACTATGTTTGTTGTGTCCGGAGACACGTTTCTGTGCCTATTGTCATGGTGCAAGGTGAAGCAATTGTGGTGTTCCACTGTTTTTCATAGGATAGAAATTATATTACCATCCTAAGTACGGGGCTTACAGTTTCAAATAAATTTGGAATCAGTTACCCGCTGGGGGAATTGAAACTAAGGCCCCGTTGGTTACAAGGCGATGAGTGTACAAACAAGTAAGGAAGGGAAATCATCTAAAGACTAATACGATACTCAGGAAAGAAGTGATTTGTTCCTTATTTTTTTTTAAGTTCTTCAAGATAGAGAATATTCTGTAAAGAAGAAAGTCAAAATAATGAACCGAAATCAAAACACATACCGGTATCCGATTTTGTGTATTACATTCAAAACAAGTACGTGTGAAACATGTAATTCACCCAAATCTTTCACTTCAACATAATTTTAAAATCTGACATTTACATGACGAAGAATTACATAGCTCAGTTGATAGAGCGTTGTCTTTTCATTCAGGAGGTCCTGGATTGGATACCAGTGGCCGGTAATCCTGACTGTGTTTTTCTCAGTCGCACAAGTAAACACTGGGGTGATACCTTTAACTTAGGTGCTGACCGACTCCCCTACCCTACTTCAGTTTGAGTCATAGATACCTAAGAGTAATCTTAATCACCTCCTGAAGTTTGAGACATTATTTCAAAGACCTGTATAAAAGAAATTACCAACATAAAGTTTACGTGTGTTCTATTCAGTACTCGTTTGTTGTTTATTAAGTGCAAATTGAAAAATAGCAAATGGAAAAAATTTTCCAAATTCCAAAACTTCATCATATAACAACACTGAACCAATTTACAGACAAGAAGCAGAAGAACTGAGATCATTTATTTTAAGAGGGCGTTCCAATCCAACTCCTAAGTCCTATCTCCTTCGCGTAGGAAATAATAAAGCTACCTTTGTTTCGTCACTCCAAAGGAAATGGTTTGGAACCAAGGACGTTCTAATATAGGATATGTTTAATAAGTATCTCATGCTCAGCGAAAGAGTGAAGCCAAGAAACAACATCATCGACGAAGGCGACGCACCTGATTGGTTAACAGATAACTACAGAGCTTGCTTCCATCTTTGTTACCCGAAAACAACGGTTTTGATTGGAGTAAATGGGCTAACTGGGCGGGACTAAGCTATGACGTTTGGCTTCATGTTCTTCACGAAATCACATATCCTCTATTAGAACATCCTTGTTTGGAACGTCCTTCAACATGCGCGAAATCTGCTGATAAATATGAGAAGATAGGAGCGTTCGAATCCAACTCCTATCTCCTATTTTCTTCGCTGGGAAATATTAAAGATACCTTTGTTTCGCCACTACAAAGGAAATGGTTTTGGAACGTCCTTCGAATCTTTAGGTAATTTTGGTTCAGTAATGGTACATTAAACAACTTACCAAATTCTCATAAGCCATGTTTTATGAATTTGAGTGCACATCTAAAAAGGTACGTGTGAATTACGTAAGTCGGGGACATTTTAAATTAATAATATTATTTTGATCTTGCAACTGCGTATAGCGCATTTAAATAAAACACACTTTCTATAATGTTACAGGAAAATACAACACTTACATCAAAGCCAATTTTTATTGCAATGGTGATAAAGTGAAGACCAAGACGTCAAATACAGTTTCTAACGACAGAGACCCGTATTATAATCACACTTTCCACTTCAAGAGACCATCATCTTTTACAATAGGAGACACTTATGTAGTTGTAACGATAAAGTTGAAGAAGGATTTTGTAAAGGATAAGCGAATTGGACGTTATATATTTGGACCTTGTTTTAATACCAGTGAAAATGCTGTTACGCCATGGGGTGAAGCAGTTGTTCAGGGTAAATTAACTACACATTGGTGTAGACTTTATTTATGACAATTGCTTTAAATTTGTATATATTGTATGTTGTTTATTTATATACTTTTCAAGATTTATTGGAATATACATATTATTTTATGTAAGTCTGCAATAATGTGTTAATTATACTGTAAACACCTGATATGACAAATGAAATGTATCAATATCATTTGTGTTACCAAATAAAACTTTTACCAACATAATGAACTAACCACGTCCTGTGTTTTTCTTTTATTAGCATATGTCTGTGTATGTCTTTATAGCATGTTCTTGTATCAGCTATGTATATATGAATAGTATATTTTTAAAGAAGCATCAGTCCACAATTTGGTTATTTTTAGTTTTGCAGTATTTCAGGTAATACAAACAGAGCTGCACGTATTGGTATTAAAATGAATATGTCAGTTGCTATAAGTTTTGTAATGAACTGAAAACTTCATATTTTAAAAGAAGGCGTCAGTCAAAGACTCGTCAATAAGGACACTAACTAACCATCAGGAAAAGTTTTCCTCAAGTGCAATACAATTAAGGATTTGGAAAAAAGTAGAGAAGAGTCGATACCAGAAATTTTCTATACTCGATACCGATACTTATTTCTGACCTTCCATATTCGATACTTTCTCCAACATGTTCTACAATGCAAATGATTCATATGTAATTAAGGAAATAGGTCGATACCAGAATTTCTTGATACTGGTATATATTTTTGCCCTTCGGTAGTTGGTACTTTATTCCATATTGTTCTACCACACACACCACAGGTACATTCTAGGAATATGCTACGATTATCCCTACGATATTCTTGATATATATGTAGAATATACTACGAATATCTAAAGGTCCGGTAAGAGTATGTATCCTAAGGACATCTCTGGGGATATTCCAAGCATATTCTACGAATATGTCGAGAACAATTATTCTTTAGAGATTATTTTCAAAATATTCATTAAACTCCAACCCACAACATCCTTTTAATTTTCTAAAAGGAATATCCTTATTTGATCTAAAATATTCTGGGACATTGTACGCACATTGTGTATCTAAATCGGATATCCCTGCGATACCCTGTGCTATTATTAATATGATATTAACATTGTTTGTTATATCGTTAATTTGGGGCTTAGATTAGAAATATTATTCTGAAATAGAGAGAAAAATATTACGATTTTAAAGTAATATAAAGCTTTAAAAATAAGTGAGATACATGAAAATATTTCTATTGTAGAAACGGATTTATTTTATACCACAAATTGCGATATTGGTATACGTAACATTGACGTTTAGCTATTTCTAAATTATATTTAAATTGACCAAATAACTTGTACGTTAAAAATGAAAAATTTACTTTTTAGTCGAAATTTTCTAACAGATTTATAGAAATAAATGGACGTACACTGTTAAAGATTTTCCGAAACATTCCTGAGAAAAGTTAGGCAACCATAGCTATCTGGGAATTTTCAGTAATTTGGCTAATAAAAGACATCCATCATACAGTTCTAGGGAATATTGGGAGCAAAAGAAAAGAACATAAGTCTAAAGGTTTGAACACCGGTTCTATAGTCGAAATTCCAGCATCGTTGTGACTGGTCTATACATTTCAAGTTAAAACAGTATAGAGTCAAAGAGTGTTAGAATTGTTGGCTGAATCCCGAAGATATAAACTTAAGTTGATCCGACGACTTGCGCCGCATTTGGATTATTTATGTAATTTTTAATTGTGGTTCGGAATTCCTATTCAATCAAAATATTTCCCATTTTTATCAAAATAAAAACTGACAAAATGGCGGTAGCAAACTCTTGATCAACATTGCAT
>JAGDQP010026282.1:9574-26067 GCA_022664845.1 Lepisma saccharinum
ATCTATCTATCTATCTATCTATCTATCTATCTATCTATCTATCTATCGATCGATCGATCGATCGATATATATATATATATAGTAAAAACTAATGGACAAACTACAATCAAGAATGGCATTTTATAAAAGGGGTTGGATAATTCTTAAGAATATCTATCAAATGAAGTAATCCATAATTTGAAAATAGTTTTTATTGATGAGAAATTTGAAGTCCTGGGCTATGCCGGCTTAAGTTAGTGACTTTCCAGTATCTCGGCTAAAAGAATTAGCTTCAAAATGAAATAGTTCATTTCATTAATTTTAATGTTAGATAAGTCGCTTTTCAAGATTTTAGTGTTTTTCTTGATTTGTTTGGTATTTTAAAATTTAAAATTGTTTTTAAAGAATGTGTATCTTGCGATTGGCTTACTCGTGCCTTTTAAACTTTGTATATAAGTGGGTGTGTGAAAGCGATAGAAAGAGAGAGAGAGAAAGAGAGAGAGAGAGAGAGAGAGAGAGAGAGAGAGAGAGAGACTTATTTTTTATTTACTTTCTAGAGGAACTGCTTTGACTTCATAAAACAGAGTACGTTCACAAGAAATAAAACTTACATAATAGTACAATAAAAATTCTTGTTTTACTTTCGATGTTTTCACATAGTTTGTTTGGTGGGTATAAATTGGCGTATTTGTGATTACATACATTGAAATATTTATAATTATGATTGACAAAACGTAATGGGAGAATCCCAAATAGTTTCTTATGGAATTCATGCAGTGAAAAGCATGAAAACTTACATCAAATATATGAAAATAGAATAGTATTTGGTATAAAATCTAAAGTCTGGGGGGGGGGGAGGAGAAGTGCCCCCCTTGCCCCTCCCTGCTGATGCCAATGGTACATACAGAACATTGCATATTATGCAAAAACTGAATTTCGACAAAAAATATTCGGAGAACCTTTGCGCTCTGGGCAATTTCAATATTGTATTGTGCGTTTTATATCTTAACTTTCTTCCCACACGCTTTTAATTCATCTGTCTCTCTCTCTCTCTCTTTCTTTCTCTTTTCCAAATATTGTAGTGCGTTTTCGAACATCGAAGATATAAATTACAGTCTTGACTTTGACTTTTTTATTTATGGACTTTAGGCTATAAACTGCAATTTTTGATAGAATATTTTTACTTTTACAGACGAAGATTATTTACTTGTACCTCCGGATGGTGGGTGGGGTTGGTTGGTGCTCGCAGGGAGCATGCTTGTGAACGTGTTGGTGCCTGGAATGGTGAAGTCCTTTGGCGTGTTGTTCGTTGAAGTTTCAGAGGTGTTCAATGCATCACCTGTGGCTGCCTCCTGGATTCCGGCTCTGTGTTACTTTCTTTACAGTTCCCTAGGTACGTATATAGTATATAGTACCAACTATTTACCTAATAATCAATAATAAACTAGTTAGATGTAGATGATTAAAGTAAAGAAAGTCTAACATATATTTCGGATGTCGTAGAAATAAATTTGCTCAAGGAAACTGACTGGGTTAACAGTTGGGAAATTACCAATGACCCCTTTCTACTAATGAATTGTTTAACTTTGTTTAACTATATTTTTTGAAATATTTTTGAAAGTAACGTGTCAGTTATTATCACGCAAAATTCATGTTTGCTCCATTTTTTTTTAACAAAATACATAATTCATTTTCTTTAACAAAATTTTCTTTCCGTTATATTTAACTTTTAATACAAATTCGAATGTCAACGAAGATTTATAAACGAAACACAGTAGTGCATTTGTCATTACATATTGAAGATATTTATTATTTATTCCTGCAGAGTTTACTTCGCACTTTGCTAAACGGTATAGACGTCACCTAAGGATTTTTACACAAAACTCTTACTGTACAATTTACAACAAGCGGTAATTACCATATATAACAGGTTCAAACCATTGAGGGCAATGTCACAAGAGAAAGATGTTGCCTTAGGAGAATGCAAGATAAAAAAAAGAAGAGGATGGAATATTTACAAGACGAAAAAGAAAACAATATAATCATGAAAGGTGGCAGAAACAATCTGGCATAATAAATGCGTGGAGGTTGTTGTAAGTTGTTGAACAAGTAAAATCAAGTACGTGACTTCGTTTTAATTGCTACCTTTTGTATTGCTTACAGTTGCAAAAACAGGTAAATTATTTGCTGTATGTTGGTGCTTAAACCACGTACTTTCTTTTTCAAATTCTGGTTCAGTGTACAGACTTAGAAGAGCAGAAAATAAATTAAATTCTTCTTTGATTTTTCTTCATTCTTACAGTTATGTATATAAAGTAATTACAGGATTATTATCTAGCTAGCATTAACTGTACATGTAACTTAAAAATGTTTAGTGTTATTAATCGCAATGAAAAATAGAATATGATCAAAGAACGCAGCTAATTAACTATCTAGTTTCGTAGTATCTTCTGAAGCTTATTAGTGTAGTGTTAAAATTATACAGTATCCAACTACTGATCAATGTGGGGCATGACGCTGAGAATGTTCAAAACTAGAATTAGAAAAGCAGTAACCATCAAGTTTTATTATTAATTGGACTCATTTTTATCTTATAACGTCGAAATATTGTTATTCGGTAATCACATACAAATTAAGTAGCTTCTGTAGAATGAACGTGAACGCAGTGTACTATAATATATATTGTGTTATTTTTACATTGTCAAGGCCCAGTTTTATTGATGCACTGCATGGTACACTTTGATATTACCAATCGGAAATTTAAATAACAGGGTCAATATAAGCAAGATGTTATCACTAGTATTATCCTTCGTTTCTTTTGTTCAAATGAATCACTAATTTCTAATCTTGTCCTGGTGGAATTAAATTTATTTTATTTTAAGGCCTTTAGGCAATTATGGCTCAGGCCGTATGGATGATGATGATGGGATAAATGAGTGAAATGAAAGAAACGGGAGCACCGCGAGGAAACCGACGCACACGGTGTTTGTCCACCACAAAGCCCACATGGTGTAGGCAGGGATCGATCCGATAACCCCTAGCACCCCTAGGACTCCATTGTGTTATATTAGTTTTAGCAGGACGGTTTCCTTCTGTCCCTAGAAAATGAAATGTAAGTATTTATTTAGATAATTACTAAGGTGGATACCATGTTCCAATCTCTTACAAACACTGCTATTCATTATATCGAATCTAGGTTAGAAAACCCAAACAAACGGTCAGAACCCCCAACGGTTAGAACCGCCAGAAACCCCACATAAACGGTCAGAAACCCTACACAAACAGAGTGTCTACTGACCTGGAAAACCTTTAAAACATGGAATTAGCCTGACATTTTATTTTGGACCTGGAAGACCTGGAACTCTGGAATTCGAACAGAAACTTGATTGAAGTTATTATTTTTAATTTAAATTTTCACTTTATTAATTTCACTTTGTAAACAATTAAAAGAAACTTTATTCAATTTAGTAAATTTAAGGTCACAGAATAAGGCACTTAAAGTTTTTTTTAAAAGCTCTCAGGGATTCTCATAGTTCTTGTGAGTACAGGTGTGGCGACCCCTAGGGTACCCGAGCTGATGTTAGCTATACTTCTATTTCATTGATGCTCTGCTTTTCTCCTCATTTTAACATTTTCTTATCCTCTACTCTAACCATGAATGTCTTGTTTCATTTTCTAATTGGATTAATGTGCGTATGAACTTTGGTTCAGACGTTAAACTAAGTTTTGAAGTTACTTCACCTTCAATATATATCGTAATGTTTCAATTGAGGGAGCGCCTTAATTGCCACCACAATGCCCAGAGTAATTGAGTCTGGCACCGTTACTGGTTTATTTAATTTATTAGGTAGAGACAGGTAGAGAAAGGTAAAGCAATGAAGGATTCGAAGCTTGTCTTTTATCCCTTCACCTTTTATTATAAAAATTACACGTCCACTATTTTAATAAAAAGAGTCTCCCCTACAAAACTATATTGGCTTATGTTTGAGGTACAAAGTATCTCAAATGACTTTCTCTGTAATCTTCTTGTTGCAGTCGATGTAGCCCAAACAACGGTCTGTTGTACTAGGGCGATGGCCCAAGTAGTTGGCAACTACCTGGCAGAGAAAAGGAAGTTTGAAAGGCCAATCCCGTAGCAGATCTGGACTTAGTAGTGTTACCTATCTCGTAGCAGATCAGGCAGTAGTAAAGAGTGGTCTTTCTCGTGGCAGATCAGACCAAGGAGTTTAGGTCCTTCTCGTAGCAGAACCAGCCAAGGTGAGGAGGAGTGGATGCGACTATTCCTGGGGGCGGAATAGTACCTGCTGCTCTAACTCGCCGGCTTTTATTCAGTTCTTGTCTGCTGACTGTGCAGTCACCCGCTGTTTTCTGCTCCGTCGGTTGCCTTCGGTCGCTGTGGTCGGCCTCGTTCGTCTTCCACTACTATTTGTTTACGAGTATAAGCACATGCTTTTACTCGCTAGCGTACTCCACTATTTACTACTGCTTGTTTGTAAGCAAACAGCACGTGCTTCGCGCGTGCTGTGTTAGAATATGTGTTTATACACATTCTGCAGCTGATTACTCGTCACTTTACACCCCCCACGGGGTTGTAAAAATTGCTGAGCAGGCAATTTTTTCACTAACACACACTGCACACGAAATTTATTAACACTTGAAATAATGTGGTCCCTACTACCTTTTCCACAGAATAAGATATGTATAAAATAGTTGTGAATGAATATGATTGTATTAAATTCTTCGTCTTTATCCTCACTTGTAAGGAATTATCGCGCGTCGAGACGCAGTCATTTCCCTCAGACGTGAAGTGACGGGGAATTTGCTGTTGATACTAATATTTATATACTAAGTCACCAATAATGCGTTTGCTCTTTGATGGCATTTGTGGCTGTGATACCGGTATCGGTGTATTGTTAGTTATTACAATAGTGTCCACTATAGGAATTGTTTCCGTCGCAGTTTGTAGAGATTGTTTCTGTTTTCGGCGGCACATATACACAAGCAATATCAAACTAGCTAACATATGATGGTGGCGATTACGTATAGTGTTGCTAGCATTGTGGTGACCATGGTACTGAAAAAATAGATATGGTCACTTATTCGTTGCCTTAGTCTTTTGATATAAAATATAAATTATACCTATTACTATAAAGATGGAAATTAAGATAAAAATGGTTAAGGCCAACGTTGCCCATGGAAATAGATAGTGGAAATGTAGGTCGGCAAAGTGGCTACTTAGCTGATTAGCTTCGTGCTTCTCTAAGGTGTGAAGAAATGTCACTGTCTTTTGTAGGGATTGAAAGTTAAAAGTGAAATGGAAATCGAAAGTATCTGGTAGGATATGCATTTCTGTTGTGAAAGCTGCTGTCTGCCGTGTTGGTAGGATTAGTGTATGCGTCCTTATTGTTTGAAACTCTTCGTATGGAATGAAATATGTAAAGGAGGAGCTGTTGTTACTTTTCAGTGTAACTTGGTTTCTTTCGTGGATGATCTTGAGTTCATTTCTAGTTGTTATATGAAGTCCGACTGTGGTATATGTATAGAATTCCCCTATCATCGAATTTGTCGGATTTGCCAATTAGTGGTCTTGTTCTGAAATACCAAGTTATAGAGACCGTCCGTTTTTTGAGAGTGTACCTGTGACTGGACTTTACAAATAAGGAACTTCTGATGTTGAGCACATAATGAAATGTCCAATTCGAAAATTCCGTGCTCTGTTTTTACGGCTATATCTGGCGTTTTCACTTGGAGATATGCTGAGGCTGTGAGGAATCCGTTGTTAAAAATTTTATATAGTGTATGATAGTTATTTTTGTTTATGACGGGAACTTGTATTATTGGGTCCAGGTTGACTGAAGTCGGATCAAATGATAGAAGGCCTTTGAGCATTGGTAAAATATGCCTAGGTCCTCGCTTATCAATGAATTTCTAAAGTTGGGATGGTTGCCAATCATCGCCTTCGCCAATTCTGGTTTAATAAGAGTGTCACTCACGGTTTTATTTAGCAAGCTTTGAATAATTGTATCGAAGTGCTGTTCAGTTATTTGGAAATTAAGAAGTGTAATGAGAAAGCGTTCATTGGTGGCTGTAGTACACATCAATTGTAGTATTTCGTGGTGAACTTGAGTTATCAATTTTTCTACTGCGATCGTAAAATTAGTTACTATGTGCGTTAATTTAAAATTGCTTTTCTTAGTATCTTGTATTTGCTGGTTTAGGTATGCAATCTATTCCTGCATTCGGTTTATTGTTGTCTTAAGTTTATGCACTTCATATAGTGAATAGCCACTGGTTGCGAAGCTGGCCAGACCCATCAGGAGGCTAAAAATCGTGCGCTTATAACGTTTCGGACAGTCTGTTTGAAAATCACACGGGATTATATTGCGAATTTTGTCAACGAATTGTCGTTTCTTTTGATGTAATATTTGGATTAATTTTATCATAGCCGCTGCACGATGTATTCTGTAGATGGACAGCTGTGAAGTCGAAATGTAACCTGTACGGTAAAAATTCTACGTCATCGTATTGGATCGCCTTAAACTTGGCGATGGAGATTCCTTGGATTCTGCCATGTTGCATAAGTTAAATAGGGCCAGTAATGTGACGTTCGACTAAACTATCCGTGCCGGTAGAACCATGACTATTGGTTTCCTACGAAAAAAGCTAATTTTAATATTTTAAATGTATTGTCCATTCTGTTTTATAAAGTTTGCCTGTTGGTCTACAATGCAAGTAAAAAATCTTATATTAAATGAGTTGTATTTAAGTTAAGTGCTATTTGTAAAAAAATGCATTCTTCGCCTCCATTTGCTGTATGAGGTGCGCAGGGGTAGTATTTCGTGCCTGTGGGGTGTGCCTGTCATTTGTGACGAAAAACGATCCATTTTTTCTGCTTCACATCTTGAGCTTTGGTGTGGACATTACCGCTGTTTCCTACTTCATTTTGCTCATCTAAGTGTTCGGATTCTTCTGTGTTGTCCGCATAGTATGGCTTTAATCTGTCTACGGAGATATCATGTATATTCTCTCGGGATTTGTCTGGCATTTGGACTTCATACAAGCTGGGGTTAATCTTTTCCATGATGATTCCAGGACCCTCAGATTTGTGTCCAAACTTCCGATATTCCTGGTTTACGATATGGATAGAAGATTAATACGGCATCTCCTTTCTTGAATTCCTGTCGAGAGTGTCTTGCATCAAAGTATTTCTTCTGTTGCCTGTAGGCTTTGTCTAAATTAGATTTCACTATTTCTCTTATTCGTGAGAGGGTTTCTCTGTCCACCTGCATAGACAGTGTTGTCCCTAACTGGCAATCAGCAGGTGTCCTGGCATCATATCCGTACAGAAGAAAGTGGGCCGAGAACTTGGCGTTACTTTGGACCATGGTATTGATAGCAAAGACTATAAATGGTATTAGCTTTGACCATTCATTTGGGTTCCGTTGTACGTAAAATTTCAGACTTTGATGAAGATTTCTACGAGGCCAATCGAATTGTGATTATAGGCTGGTGCAAATCGAAATTCAAAATCATACTTGTTTGCTAGTGCTTGAATCTTCTTAGCCTTCGGGTGTCTATCGAGTGGTAGGTAACGAAACGCTCCAAACCTTAGTATGACGTCTTATTCTAGGAATTCTGCCAAGGTATCCGCATTTACTGAATCTACAATTCGTGTTATAACGTAGCGAGTGATTGCTTCCATGCATACGTGCCTGTTCCTTCCGTCGTGCGTTTGGAATGGTCCCAGAGTGTCAAAAAAGAAATGCTCGGTTATCTTGCCTATAGAATGGTGTAGGAATTCTGACTGCCGTTTCTTAGGTATTTTTTTCATCTTCTGACATTCGTGACAGTGGTTTATGCGATACGCAAGATAAGTAGTATAAGTAGTATGCTGGTAGGTAGTATTCCCTTAAAGCGGTTCTGTATGTTTTGGTAAATCCTGCGTAGGCTGCCGTGGGGTGTTTATATATGTGGTGAAACGAATCATCCGCTAACGTTTTAGGAATACATAATAAATACAGAATGCCATTTTGTGGGTGTTTCTTTGTGAGGTATAATATACCGTCTTTTAGGCAATAGTATTTTACAGATCGCAATGTTGAGTTGCATGTCGTTGGGTGGCCTTCTGGAGCCGCGATGATATCCGAATATGCTGCGTCTTTTCTTTGATGTTCTTTTTTTTCGCTGGCGAAAATTCCTTTGTTTGGAGTACAGTTTCTTCTAGACAGTTATGCTGAAAAGCATAAATGTCTTCTGATTCCTCTATATCATTTAATTCTATGCATGTTTGCCGTCGTGAGGTGTTCTTTTCCTTGTTTTCCCTCCAGTTTCTCTTTCTTCTTTATGTCATCGGGAGATTCCAATCGGCTGATGACATCGGCTGGAAATGTTGCGCCTGGCCGATGTTGGATATCGAAATTATAATCGGCCAAAATATTCGGTATCTAGTAAATTTTCTTACTTTATCGGGCTGTGAGTGAAGTGTGGCGAGGAATTTCGCATCCGTGAAGAGGGTGAGCTTTCTGTTCAATAGGAAGTACCGGAAGTACCGCAGTGCATAAAGAATTGAGTAGAGTTCTTTAGAAAATGTTGAGGCGTCTCTTTCGCTGTTAGTTAGCCTTCTAGAACAATATGATACCACTTTTTCCTGTTCGGTTTCAGGGTTGTAACATTATAGTATTCCACCGACTTGCATGCTGCTACCGTATGTATGGACGCGTATCTCTGAATTTCCGTCAAAATGAGAAAGAGATGGTGCCTTGATAATATCCTGTTTGAGCTTTTCAAATAATTCATCGAGCTCAGGAGTCCATCTGAATTTTGCACCTTTTGTCAATAGCTGTTGGAAATGGTCTACTTTCAACGTGAACTGCCTTATATGCGACTTTGGAAAACTGCAGAGGCCAGCGAAGCTTTTTAATTGTCTTTTTGTGGTTGGTTTTTTGAATCCTCTTATTTTGTTTGCAATTTTTTGAGAAATGGATATTTCGTCTCCACTTACTAAAAAATTCGAGTACGTCAAGTCACCTATACATGATGTGTGTCTTCTTCGGCGAAGCCCTAAAATCGTTCTTGCGTAAGCGTTGAAGTAAAAGTTCCAGGTCTGTTAACTGTTGGTTAAAACCTGTAGATCCGATGACCAAATCATCAGCGAAGCTCGTAATGCGACTTGGTAGATTTTCAAGTAATATTCTTGTAGCTATGGAGAGCACCTGTGCTGATCCTGAGTGACCCATGACACCTCTTTAGAAGGTATAGCTCTTCCTCTGGTGATTTAACTCAAATGTCATGTACCGTTGGCTTTTTGGATGTAGCAAAATTTGGAAATAGAATTGAGAGATGTCTATTGTTGATATAAGTGATTTGCCTTTAAGGTTGTGCAGAACATCCTCAGTTGATTGGAATGGCACGCTGAGGTATTTGCTGTATGTGTTACATGTTTTCAGGTTAAGTACTATTCGAAAGTCTTGTGTATTCGCTTTCTTTACTAACAGAAGAGGTGAAGAAAACGGGCTAACATCTATTTCCCTTATGATATTTGCTTCAAGAAGTTGATTTATTTGACGATCAACCTATGATCGCACCGCTATTGCTTTGGGTGGACTTCTATCATGGAAGGCTGCTGACTTGTCTATTCTTATCTTATGAGTATAACCTCTAAAGAATCCAATGTCTGTGGGCGCATAAGAAAATACGTCCCTATATCGGTATAGTAAGTATCCGACCAGAGCTTTTTGGTTGTCTGATCATTCTGTATTTATATCAAATGAATTCATGTCAAATTTAATTGCTGTTGACTTAAGTCTTTCTTTGTCCTATATTTATTAATGACGTCGATTATTTTTCTTTTTCTTCTTGGTTATATAGAGAGACTTCCTCGATGTCCTTTTCGATGCAACCTACTGGCGTATTCTTTGACAATGTTATTTTATGTGATGTCGGGTTAGATACTAAGATTGTTAAATCGTCATTTATTATCTTCATGGTAAGTGCTTCTAAGCCCATATCTATCGTGTAGTGTCTGCAGTAGCGTTACGAAGAGATATCACGGTTGTTGTTTTTCTTCCTGTACATTAACTGGTAGAAAAAAATGTGAGCGTGCTGGAATCGTTATTTTCTTTGTGGAAAATACTTTCGCTTGTGCCTCCTCTTTCATAGTAAAGAAAAATCTGTGAAACTTCCTGGTTAGAATCTTCCTCATAAGGCAGCAGAGGTCTCCTTGGTTTTTTGTAGAACGATATGGAGTTTCGACCCATGCAAATTTTTGTTTGTAAGCGGCGTAACAGGTCTTGACCAAAAATTGGATTAAAATTTAGTTTCTCCATAATTCGAAAATAATGAGAGAAAGTGGTGCTTCCAATCCGAAACTTTATTAAGACTATATATTTTAGTTCCATCAATTTATTGGAAATTCCTTTCAATTTTGTTTTAAATGGAATAAGAGTGCAATTCGGGGGTAGGTCTGTTTTTGCCCAGAGGGACAAAGTTGACCCCGTGTCTATTATAGCTGGTAGCTGTCAATCTTGCACCGTTATTCTAATTAGAGATTTTTTATTTTTTGTGTCAAAATCAGTGATTTCGAGTTTCTCGTTAATGAGTAGTTCATTTATGAACGGGTCTATATTGTGACTTGCAGTATGAAAACTGTCATATTTCTCGTTATGATAATGCGGGATTGCTTTTTCTTCTTTGTGTATGTTGTGTGTCCGCGAGCTTGAGCTCGCTCGGGGCGAGTTTACTCTTTTCCCGATTCATTATTTTTGTTTTCGTAGCATCCAATTGATCCGTGCCCTGGCTTAAAACAAGTAGAACATACTAATATTTTGTCAGTTTTTTCTTGATTTTACTTCTTTTGCCCTCCGTTATTTTTTGTGTTGTAATTTTGCTTGTTATTGCTGTTCTTATTGTAATAAGTTTTATTTTGCTGTTTCCCTTTTTTGTTTCTATATTGTGTGTTTTCCGTGGCGAGTTTCGCAACTGTCATTGAGAGTTGTGCCATCTTATCCACAAAATTAAAGCAATCAGAAGCTTTTGCGTTGGTTGAATCCTTCTCTTGTGTTTGTCGTTGTTTCTGCTGCGCAAGCTGATCCAATGCGTAGACTAGTGGAGGTGTTTCTATTGGGTGAGCGGGAAGGGGTGAGTTCGGGTTGAAAAGGTTATAAACATAACGTAGGGTTTCTGTTGTAGGTGGTAGCATACGAGGAGGTGCTAGAGGTAGGATATTATGAGAACAGGTTGGTGTTTGCGGCTTTGTTGGCATTTGGTAATTATAGGGAGTCAAATTACTCCTAGGTTTATAGGTTTGCGTGTTTACAGGGTGAGTAGTACATTGAATGAGGAATACATAGCCTGTGATTGTTCTATATAGTCCCTCTTCTTCTTTAAATCTTGGGCTGTTTCTAATTGGTGTATACGTTCCTGCAGGTTTGCTGTGGTATCAAGATTCCATTGATATTTCCTTCAGAAAAATTATCTGTAGACCGAGCGACATAGAGTGAACTTTCTGATCCTCTTCGGCATCTGGGAGTATATGACGTATTGCTCTCAGTTTCCTCAGAAAGTATGGGTCAATTGGTTCACCTTCGCTATGCTGAATCTGGTGTATTCCCATTTCTGCTTTGTAAGCTGGAATTTTGGAACGTCAAAGGCTAACAAGTTTGTTTTTCAGTTGATTATATGTCAGTACATCATATTGATCTTGTGCCTGAAGTTGAAATATCAGATCTATTGCTGTATCCTGTAGGTACATTGGCAAAATGTCCTTTTGTTTCTGCTCATTCCATCGCTGTAAAGCAGATAAATGCTCGAAAAGCATGAAAAACCTATCTGGGTCATCTGTGTTCGCTATCTGATTCCCTTGTTCTTGCACCAGAACGAGTTGTTGGCACAACCTAATTTGACTCAATTTCACATTTAATCCTGCAAACCTTTTCTTCCTCTATCTTTTTTTAAAAAAATACCCTAATTAAAATTGTAAGTTTGTCACACGTTAGCTACTATGAGTGCTATTTTATGTTATAAAAATGTATGAATTTGTTAACTACTATTAGATTGATAAGTGTATTGCCGAAACCGAATGTTGATTGGTGAGGGAATAAAAGCCGAATTTTATAGTAAATTAATTGCTCTACCTTCGGGTGCTTAAAAAAAATACCGGCGCTATTATAAAATAATAGCTCCACCAGCTAATGTTTCCCTTGAGGGAGCGCCTTTATTGCCACCGCAATGCCCAGAGTAACTGAGTGACGCCATTACTGGTTTATTTAATTTATTAGGTAGAGACACTTAGAGCAAGGTAAGGTTCGTAGCTTGTCTTTTATCCCTTCACCTTTTATTATAAAAATTGCAAGTCCACTATTTTAATAAAAAGAGTCTCCCCTACAAAACTATATTGGCTTATGTTTGAGGTACAAAGTATCTCAAATGACTTTCTCTGTAATCTTCTTGTTGCAGTCGATGTAGCCCAAACAACGGTCTGTTGTACGAGGGCGATGGCCCAAGTAGTTGGCAACTACCTGGCAGAGAAAAGGAAGTTTGAAAGGCAAATCCCGTAGCAGATCTGGACTTAGTAGTTTTGCCTATCTCGTAGCAGATCAGGCGGGAGTAAGGAGTGATCTATCCCGTGGCAGATCAGACCAAGGAATTTAGGCCCTTCTCGTAGCAGAACCGGCCAATGTGAGGAGGAGGAGACTATTCCTGGGAGCGAAACAGTACCTCCTGCTCTAACTCGCCGGCTTTTATTCGGTTCTGGTCTACTGACTGCAGTTCTCCGCTGTCTTCTGCTCCATCGGCGTCCTTCGGTCGCTGTGGTCGGCTCCGTCCGTCTTCCACTACCATTTGTTTACGAGTATAAGCACATGCTTTTACTCGCTAGCGTACTCCACTATTTACTACTGCTTGTTTGTAAACAAACAGCACGTGCTTCGCGCGTGCTGTGTTAGAATATGTGTTTATACATATTCTGCAGCTGATTACTCGTCACTTTGCAATATTTTGTCGAGTATTTGAATTAAAGCCGTTTTAAACGCACCAAAGACCCAATTACAACTATTATGACTCACCTTAAAGTCCTTAATGTCGACCTTAAAGCAGTTACTTCAATATGACTTGGATAGGTTCGGAGAAGCACTTGATCAGTTTTCAGGGCGTCGTTGAGATGAAAAGAATATCATGAAAATGAAGAAAGAAAGAATTATCTATTACATGAATATGACGAATGCCCTATTCTTAAAGAAAAATTTCAAGACGTAGAAATGTTAAGTGATGAACCAATGTTCAGTGATGGTACTGTAGAAGAAAATCCAATCCTTATTCAATTTGAAGAAAGTAGAGATAAAATTTAATTTTCTCATAAACGAATTCCAAATCGTTAATATCATTTTTCTGTGACTCCATTTTTACATATTTTTTTTAGGTTTCAGTGATGATTCTAAAGTTAATATACGCATAGTTCACTTTATCCCATGAATCCCAAAAAGAAATGAAAGTTTCTAAATGTTCCTGCATCTTTCAGGACAAATCTTGATTATAATATTCCACCAGAAATTAGCGTTCGTATTAATATTGTAGAAGATAAACCTCTTTATGGAAAAGTAATTCAGAGAATTGGAATTCAAGAATATTAAAATGGGAAAATTAAATAATATATCTTTTAACGTTCGCAATATGTTAAAGTGGAAAAAAAAATGATACTCTTCATGTAGACTTAAAAGATGTAGAGGGGGAAAAATTACCATTTCAATTTGGAACGCCAAGCGTAACACCAGATTTTAAAAGAAAAATGATTTCTGAAAGTGGGGAGGGTAGTTTTTACGTAACTCTATCTACAAATAGAAGTATTCAATCTTATTCTAATAATAATCCAACACATTTTTCAATATTCTTAATAATCGAATGTATTTAAACGATTCATAGATGGTAGGTTTAAGTAAAATTCATATTCCTTTAACTTGTGATAACGTTATTAGTGGCCAAATTATTATCTGATATGATGTAGCCGATACACTTAATGTAAAACATATAATAACACATTGATACCATTCCACCGTTCAACAGTTTATGAATAAACTTAATAAAATTACTTCTAATATAAAATTTGAATATTCAAACATTGTCACCATAAAAGTTGATCAAAGTATGAGATCTTTACATTTGTCACCCATATTAGAATTACAATTTCGTTTTGAACCAAATATTAATATCTTAAAAGATAGTCGTATTCCTAAACAACCGTTTTAGGACATTATCCCCATCAAGTAATCGTTTATACAGATATTATTCAGCCACAATTTGTAGGTGATACAAAAGCGCCACGTTGACTAATTGTAGGTATGACTAATAGTTATCATGGAAAAGTACAAACCTTAAGTGTTCAGAATGTACACTCATGCTCAAATTTTTTTTCGCATGTCTTTATTTGACAGTTTTTGGCCAATAATATTTTTCTGCTTAGTTTCTGACGTTCGCTTAATTGTTATACTTGTAAAGTATGTAAAAATGAATATTTCCTGAAATTTTGTTATAGAAATATTAATAAATAACGAAACTAGAAAGAAAATATTAAAAATTGAGAAATAATCGAAAAATTTCTCAGTCAGAAAGTCAGAAATTTGACAACATAGGAAAATTCGCAGGGAAATTTAGAGGAAAAAAAGGGAAATTGTTTTCGCTCGCCGAAACAGTCCATATCTTTAGTACTATGTAAAACTGAAAATAGAGAAATGTTAACTCAAATGAAACATTACGGAAACAAAGATTACAGATATAATGCAGGCGTTGTATGATCATGTGACAGAAACTATTATATTCCCCAAAATGGAGCGAAAAAGTTATAAGATCTCATTTAACTTTCGAAGTGAAGACTGTCAAATAAACGGTCACTCAATAAATGTTTATCAAAACATTATATAACAACGTCCTAGTGGCGTAGTGGTTAGTCTTTGGACTTGTGGTGTAAAGGGTCCTCAGTTCGAATCTCCTCATATCCCTATATTATTATTTAAAAAAAATATTTTTCTAATATAAAACGGGGTTATTTTTTTTTGTAATTTCCGAATGTATTTATCTTTTTTATACAAACATATATTCGCATTGCTTATAGAATGGTCTTTTCTACATTACCAGTAGACACTCAGGAAAGTGTAAGTTTTGTGTATTAAATTCAAAAACAGTAAATATTTGCTTAAAACTGTATTCTCATGTAAGGTTTAGCAACAGATCCTATGAATGCATATGCTCGAGAGCAGATACACTTTCAGTATGTAAACCCAACCCATATTAAAACTAGTTATGCACATTGCGGGTCGAATTCCCAACATGTATTAGAACGTTATATGTATAAATGTTACTTTCATCTTATTTATAATATCATTGTCTAACACTTGATTTAGTTTTCGAAAGGTAACAGTGTAAAATGCCTACAGGTTTCTAGATTATTCTATTATTATTATTATTTTAGTAGTCCTGAGTTTTCACATATAATGATATAGAAGATGAAATTAATAAGTAATCTATTGTTCTTATAACTAGTTAATTAGCCAAACTTCTGACAATTTCCAGTTGGCAGAATGCAAAAGGTCTAATTTAGAAATAAATTATATTTTACGTAAGGATAAGTATGTTTACGTTACAAATATAACTAGTGTAATTTCTATATTCCACTTCAGCAACTTTTTTTCATTATCATAATTCAGGATGGCTAAAGTGGAAGAGAGTCTTTTTAAGAGCTTTTTAAACCAGAATGAGTACTTCATGCGTTGTAGTAAAATGGGGATAAAAATGAAGGAAAAATTGACTGTAAAACATTAGAAGAAGGTTATTATATTTCTGTGATGTAAGCGATCAACATGGCGGCAGCAAATATTTGACCAGCATTAAACTTGTTGTTACGGTATTTAGTCTGGAAGCGAGGCTTGAAGCCCGAACTCTCGGAGCCATCACAGAACGTTCCTCTGTTTGGGTCTTATTTATGTGGCGAAGCACTACCTCTAGTGGGTATATGTGCATATTTGCATCCTTTTTGATGAGGCACATTGTTTATCAAGTATAATTATGTTCCCTGTGTTTAGAATCTTTCGCCTGCGGTCCTTAATTATAAATGTATACATTTGAATAATTTCAAATAGAATATGTTGGTACTGGGTTCGTTTCCCAAATATGGAGTTGGGGACAGTATTTTGTGCTCGTGTGGCCTGAGATTTCGTGCAGCTGTTGTGCTGCGATTATTATTATTATTAATAATAATAATACTCCGTTGCTATTGTTGTGTATGCATCTACAGTTTGCACTTTATTTGTTGTTGGGTTGTTATAAATATTTTTTTCTAAATGTAGTTGTTGGTAGTCGCTGTTGACATCTGCGACTGCCAGATGGGCTTGGAAAGACAGGCCCTACAGTTGTCTGATTAGTTGGATTCTGAACCACTTCATGTGTTCGACCACTACGGGGTTTGAACTTGTGGCTACGTGCATAAGATGATAGTGATAGCCACGTCTGTATCTCTAGGTCATTTTTGG
>JAGDQP010026283.1:0-26067 GCA_022664845.1 Lepisma saccharinum
CCCCCGTAGCTGGCTGCGGCCTTAACTTCGAGTTTTTGGGTACTTACGCCCCTTTATCGTAACCACTCTCCAGGACACTGTGCTTCCATGTTGCAGATTTTTTCCCATACCCACCACCCGTGGGAATGAAATATTTATTGAAACATAGGGAAGCTTTGCCATATTTATTGTAACCTACTTGTGATGATACAGCAAATTTGCTTCCTGCTGGCGGCCCTAAAATCCACCACCACCAACCCTAAGGCTCGAACATCACCTGATGTTTTGCTCGGATTTCACAGCTTTTTATACGTGTATATATATACTGGGTTCGCCTCGCTGGGTGTGCTGCCCCAGAATTCCGTGTGCGCCCCAACTTCAAATTTTTAGGGTTACGCCCCCTTTATTGTGATCAGAATTTCTGGGGACAACGCTCCATGCTGTGCAGACCTTTTCCCATATCGCCTCGGGGGCTGCACCCTCATAGCGGTGGTTTGATCCATTTATTGAAACATTTTCGTGATGGTACCAATTCATACCAAATTTCGTTTCTCTAGCTTCAGTGGTTTGGAAAATGGTATTTGGGCGGCTATGTTGAATTAAAGAAAGCGATTTTTAAAAAGTTTTCTTACATTGCCGTTACCTACTTGTGATGGTACACCTTCATGCCAGATTTCGTTTCTATAGCTCGAATGGTGTGGAAAAAGTTTTTGTGCGGCCATTTTGATCCAAGTTAACAACTTTTTCAAAAATGTAAATTATTCCTAAACTACTCTTGTTAATACACCTTTATGCCAAATTTCGTATCTCTAGTTCAAACGGTCTGGAAAATGGATTATGAAGTCAGCCATTTTGGATTCAAAATGATGTCTTTGCAGATATTTTGTAATCTACTAGTGATGATATACCGTCATACTTCGAAATTTCATATTTCAATTTTTAACATATTTTTTCTTACAGAACCTCAAAATCGCTGATTTCGCAATAAACTCTTCTTCCTGTATAACATGCTGACGTTTTGTGACACGTGGAGCTCGGCTGCATGCACTGCCGTACGTGTTGATACTCCCCTCGATTCGCTCGCGTCGCTGCGCCAAGAATCCCACGGCAGGCCGCGCATCGAACTTGAGGAGTTTGGAGGAACTGCGTCTTTTTATCACAACCAGAATCTGCAGTGCACTGCGCCACATGATGCAGATATCCCCTCATACTCCAGAGCGCTGCGTCCGAATGGGGAAACGTCCACATTCTGCCTGTATAACATGCTCCTGGCAATGCTAACGTTTATGACGAGTAAAACTTGGTGGGACACGCAGGAGTATTGGAAGTTGGCACGAGGAACTAGGCTCATCCATATTCCATTTCACCACTTTTTAAGGTTGAAGGAGTTGACTGGACAGTTTGAACCCCTGGTGCTTTTGCTCGTATTTCGCAGCTTTTTACACTTGTGTAATGTATATACTCGCTTCGCCTCATTGGGGCGCTGCCCCCAGAATTCCAAGATGGCCTCGCTGGGGCGCACCCATTTATTGCACTCAGGCTCCAGCTGGGAACTGTAACCTAGTAGGGGAGACGAGCCGAATTTATTCTAACCTACTCGTAATGGTACACCTTCATACCAAATTTCGTTTCTCTAGCTTCAGTCATTATAAAGTGGGGCTTAGGCGGGCATTTTGGATAAAAGATGGACACATTTTTAACGTTTTCTTATATTTTCGTGACATACTCGTGATGATACACTGTCATACCAAATTTCATTTCTCTATCTCGAACGATGTGAAAAATGGTATTTCAGCTGCCATTTTGAATCAAAGATGGTGAAATTTTTAAAACGTTGTTATGTTTTCCTAAATTACTCTTGATAATACATCATTATGCCAAATTTCGTATCTCTGGCTCAAGCAGTTGGAAAATGGATTTATGACGCCCGCCATTTTGGATCCAAGATGGCGTCTTTAGAGATATTTTGTAATATTTTCATAATCTACAAATAATGTTGTACTGTCAAACTAAATTTCATTATTCTAGCGGCAGCCGTTTAGGCTGTGTATTCTTTAAAAGTTTAGGGTTGGCGGCCATTTTGAATTCAAGTTGGCGACTTTTTCAAATTTTTAAAAAGTTTTCTTAATTTGCTACCAATGATGTAGTTTCATACCAAATTTCACTGTTCTATCTTTAGCCGTTTAGGCTGTGTATTCTTTGAAATTTTAGGTTTGGCGGCCATTTTGAATCCAAGATGGCGACCTTTTCAAAATGTCGGAATTTTTCCTTTATCTACTTATCATCCTCTACCTTCATACCAAATTTCATGTTTCTAGCTTACTCCAAACACCCTAAACAATATGATGAGTGAGTCAGTCAGTGAGTGAGTGAGTGAGTGAGTGAGTCAGTTAGCCTAAAATGTGCAATTTCAGGGGTCCACAACTAGAACATAGTTTGAGATACGAATATGAAATTTTGTACATCTGCACATATTTACCATATCTCCTTAACGGCAAAAGCTCATATTCCTATCTTTAACATCTTTTTTGTTACGGGGCCCCCAAATCGTCGATTTTGCCATAAACTCTTGTTCCTGTATAACATGCTTCTGGCAGTGCTAACGTTTTCTGACGTCAAGAACTTGGCTCATGCACTGCCGTGCATGTTGATATGAACTTCTCGTGCAATTAATATGAACAACACCCCATTTACCGTACATAACATATGAACTGGTATGCTAATGTCCAATTTATGCACAATAATGTTTATTTAATAGTGGCAAACGTATTAAAAGTGATCTGAAAATTAAGTCTGGATAATGTAAACTACGGCAAATACGAACTTAATGTGCACAAAATATGCACTATATGTAAAAAGGCAATAAAAAAACGCATTAAGCACACATAAAATTACATTTTCAGTAGTTTCACATAAAGTTCATTTGCGTTCGTATAAAGTTCATTTATTGTTGGTGACGTTTTTATGTATATTTTGTACAGGATATTTCCAATGTATTAGCGCTCTTGCTTCCTATGCGTGTGGACACAGGTTTAAGTCCCGTTGAGGTACATTGAACGGAGTGGTTCGGAGCCCACTTTACCTTTACAAGTTCAATAATTCGTGAAGTTTATTAGTAAAAATTTAATCCATCAACCACGCCGATTCCTTAAAGACAAGCTTCACCGTAGCGCAATGGATTGATTACACTCAAATAGAGTGCCATGTATGTGCTATATGTACTAATAATTTCTCGGTAAATTTTAATTACATCAATAACTCTCTTATTTTGCAAATAGCTACTTGCATATTTTAGAATCTAAACTGAAGCTTGATAGGTAGTTATTGCAGGAATCGGACATTACTTTAAATAGTCTGTATTTTACTTTCTGTAAGGCAGCCTCAAGCGCAAACATAAAACTTCGGTGTCTCTTTCAATCCTGTTTTATATATTTGCAGCGATTTCTGTCTGGATTGGGCCATAAAGTCTGCAAGTTATGGAGGAAAAGGGACGAGAAATCGAATGCGTACACACAACCCACTCAACACACCAACAAAATTGTCCACATATGTTTCATACAACTCTTCTTTTCCCCCCATTTTTATTCTTTTCAGTGAATCCAAAGTTGGGTGAAAAGCGTGAGGATGGGATTACGTATCCGAATGTCGGCAATTTTATAAGGACAAAAAAAAATGTCGAAAGGTAATTTGGCAGGACAAACGTAACTTCTCTGGGAATTTTATTAGGTACTGCTGACGGTGACTTCTGGAATATGGTAGAAAGGACAACACTCCATTTGTTTTTGTGGCAGAAATTTCTGGAACAAGCGTTAATTTAGCATATTTAGATAGCAAATGATACATACATTTAGAAACTAGTCCTGTAATTAATCTTAAGAAGACAATATTTATTTTCACAAAGGTGTCATAAACAGCAATCGCGACATTTTGCATTAAAAGTTACTAACAAAATATAGGTCGATTTCTAAGAAACATGGTGTATTTATCAATGCTTATACAGTATTTCGATAGAGCAGAGATTTTTGAGTTATAGACAGTAAAGATGTTTAAATTTCTATGTTTAAAAATCGGAAGTACAAGGTAAAATTGCTTGAGTCGTTAAAAGTGATAATGGTTTCCAACGACGCTTTAAACATAAATCTTGCACTAATGCATGCTGATAAAAACCTAGATAAAGTGCATTTCTTTGGAAATAACAAGCATCTACTAATACCTAGTGAATGTCCTTCTGATCGTGTAGTTCGTATTTTCCCCACTTGATGGCACAATATGTTTGCATATTTCCTGCCATCTATGGAGGGTTTAGCGTACTACGTTCTAACATTCTCCGTCCTACATGAGCCCAATGATATAGTTTTGAGGACGAATTATATATATTTTTGCAATTGTTTATGCATTAGTTTTGTGAATGAGTGAATAAAATTGTATTATTTCTTAAGTAGAACTCAGAATTCGTAGATGGAAGCAACCATCTATCTACGCCATGTGATTTCTTTAGTGTTTAAAATTTTCGCGAGTCGCGAAATATCCCTAGTTAGAGTATTTTAGTTATAAAATATTGGAATTATGGAGTATAAAGGGTTTAAGTTATAGAGCGTAAAGTATTTGATTTATAGAAAAAGGAGCATTTGCGTAGATTAGCAGTACGTATTCAACAGATTGACATGGAATGCAAAACTTGAGCTCTAAAATCAATAAATTGGACATCATTTTTCAATTCGCCGTTGGTCTATGAATATCATCCTTGTCAATTTTCTTGACGTGAAAGAAGCTTTACATTACACCCGTTTGAGTGTAAAGTGTGCAGCTTAGTTTATCACTTCATATAATGCCCCTTTCCAAGGCTTCAAACTCCAGGGGAAACATTGAACTTCGTTAGATTTTATGATGAAAGACTTATAAGCAAGTGAAACATGGTAGCAGGTATGTATCGGTATTCAATATTCTATATATAAAGAATATCCATCCCATGTTACAGCTTGATGCTCCGAGCAGATGCTGAACAGCAGTGTACTGTGTTTATCGTTCGTTTTCTGCATCTCACGTCGGAATTTTCCGTGGTTCCTGGTAATCCCCTTCTGTAACATTTCATACGTAAAGCCTTAGATAAAGAATACTAAGAATAGTCGACTAACAAGCATCCTGGACAGGGGGAACAGGTAAATTCCAAACCACTACTTTAGTGTGTCCGCACGGGACTCGACCCCATGACCTCTTGATTGCAATGAAACGAGCAAAACTACCCTCTTAGTGGTAGTTGCGGTATTTCAACTACAATACCATGAAAGGAAAATAGTCTGAAAACGGCGACCATTTTATTTCTTTATTTCAAAGTTTTTATCTCTCTCTCTTTCTTTTCTACTTTTCTCAGACTGCCTTGAGACGTACAAGAAATCGGAACCTTATTTTCAAATGTAAATACTTGGGGCTACAACCGAGAGAAGAAAAAAACGTAAGAAAGAGACAATGGCAGAAAGAAGCAGAGACAGAGAGAAAGAGAGAGAGAGAGAGCCATTATGAAAAATTTTGTTGGATAATGGCATCTTATAAAAGCATTGCCTTAGGATATTCGAAGCTTTCCTTCTGTAGAAAAGAGTTCTTCGCGATGTACGACCAATGTAGATAGAAAGGAGAACAAGATGGAAGAGAGAGAGAGAGAGAGAGAGAGAGAAGAGAAGATAAAGTGAAAGGTTGTCCGGGACATATATACTCTCCATTCTGTCTTCTCTTCCATGTAGAGCACATTTGAAAGAAAGATAGATTACATACAGCCTACTGCATACCGTCTCATTCCTTCTTGTAAACGATATGAACAATGAGTCAATGGTATAATTTAAATTTATTCTCTATTGATTTTTAAACTTTAAATATATGGATTTACTATAACAAAGTCAAAAAGTCCTCCATTGATGTCTTCTTGTTTTTCGACTTGTTTTTAAGAGCCTTTGGGTTCGATACCCGGTGGCTCATCGAATGTAATAGTTTGCAATTAACTTTAAACTGTAGGTCATTCTCTAAAACGTTATCCTGATTCGATGCAGTGCAATGAACAACCACCATCGGTTCACCTTGTCCAAAGACTAATGAATCCTTCCTGTAATAGACCGACTTAGCACCCATCATCATCATTATCATCGTAGTAAAATAAGACGTCAGCCTGTCACTTGTACGGCTTCATTATTCTGGCTCTGGAAAAAGAAAAGACGATCCTAGTGGCTCTAGCCTTAATGTAAGTTACCATTCCAATATTTGTCTAATTAGTGATAAGATTGAATTGTATCTATGTTTTTAAGCATCTTTAACTCAGGCTGATATAGCGGGGGGTTCAGGGATGTGGGAAGAGTTTGCCACGGCTTAGTTTAAAGGTATCTGGGCAGTAGCCTGGTATGACTCAAAAGGAAATACCCTGGAAAACCGTGGATGGCTTGTTACGGGCTTCGAACCTTTCGAATGTGAAGCTAACGCTCTGCCAATTAGGTTAAGTATCAAAGATACTAAAGTTGACGAAACTTATTTCGTCAATCTACATTTCTATAATCAAATAATCTACGTACATGTATGAGGGTCACTCAAAAAGTAAACAACGTCTACACATAGCATCTGCGCATCAGATGTCTGCTTTGTAATTAGCCATGGCAGTGTGATTTTAGTAATGCTTTCGTCAAATCTTGTACCTGGTTTATTACTTCATTATAGTTAGTTACAATCTTTCGAAATGAGGATTCATATTGAAAATCCCACTGATTGCTAAGTCTTCTTCTTGTCCAGCGAGCAGGATGTACACTCGCGCAGTTCACATTAGTATGGTGATAGATGCTATTTGTGACGCCACCAGTACGTATGGAAGACTACTACATTCTTAGAATCTCACTAGAAGTCTTAGTCTTAGGGTTAATAATTAACGTAGTCTTGCTTCTCGGGAGGAGTACCATTTAGACAGTTCTTAAGTGTAATTAAATTGTTTTTAATTTAGGTCAAAATTGGGATCGTAAATGTTTTATAAGTTAAGTAAAAATTGAGTAAGTGTCCAAGGCAGAGAAGATAGGTCACATCCGGTTGTAGTTTGGTAGGACAAAACGGGCTAATGTAAGGCCGGAGGAAATAGAAGGAAACAGGGGGGGAGGGGTACTAGAACAAAACTTGTGTATTTTTTGGGAAATCTAGTTCAAATAAAGTAAAATATAAAGGAAATGTATGTATGTGTTTTATGTAGTGTGTAAGTGTGTATATACGTGTCTGAATGCAAAGTGTATATCGAAATCCCTCCACTTCCCCCGCCAAACACTTGTTCTCGCTACGGCGACTGTCCTTCTACTCTGAATAGGCCTACATCTTGATATAATCCGATAAGAATAAAGGATATGTTTTGTAAAATCTTCCAGCTTTCCTTTCCCCATTATTTTACGTAAACAGTCAATTATTTGTGTGCAGATATTTCGGTTTGCGGAGTACTCGTGGAGTGCTGCATATTCTTTTGATTAAAAAAAATCCTCTTAGACGTGGTTGTAGACATTACCAAAATTTTGCAATATGACTTCAGCAGTAACTAATTCTCAGTACTTCCCCTTTCCTTTTTTCCTTCATCATAAAATTTTGGCGGCGAGAGAAATACGTCAAGTCTTAAGAAAAAGCTTAAACTTCACTCAGAAACAGATACAAGTTACACAGTACTTTTTGGAGGCGTGGGCTATTTTGCACTGTACTGTATGGCGCCAATAAATTTATATTCGTGTTTGTTTCGATTTTTCGTGCATATTATCCCCACCCCCCTTCATTAGCCCGAATAATCGAGAATTCACTGTATCTTTTTCGCACTGTGTAACCATTCCGAATACCCTGCACATGCTATTTCCCTCCACATAATTATATTTTCTTATCTAATCTAATCTAATCTTAACTACTTTTATTCTATCTTAACGTATTTTCCATAATTAAAATAAAAGTAATAAGAATTTAGAAATTGCAAGAAACCTATCGTACTTAATTTAAGATACAGCTAAGGATATTACTGACACTGAAGGTGCAATATAGCAATTAGTTAAGTCAGTCTGATAGCATTTTTCAATAGAGGTATGCCACTGTTAAAAAATCTGTCGTTAATGTTATTTTAATAAAATTAATTTTAAAAAATTAATGCTTATAATTTGCCTCTTGTACTTGTGCAGACCTACTCAAAGGCCCCCAGAGGCATGCAGGCCACTTCTTTAAACGACAGTGTTACCGAGCGATCGTACCTCAGTTGATAGACCGTTGCTTTTGCATTCTAAAAGTTCTGGGATCGATCCCACCAAACAACCATACAGATGGAGATTTTTTCCTCACTCACACTGGGCTAATGATTGGATGGTACATTCAAAACTAGGCGCTTGTCAACTCCTTCCTCATCCTCTTACTTTCTCTAAAGGTACGTTTTCTTCCACGCGTCTGTAGCGTGTGACGCTGAGACGCTCAGCGGCGGACGCGGCCTACCCCCAGCGAATCATTAAATGCCACTGCAATCTTCGAGTTTAAGGAAACGGTGATATTTAATTCCAGATGGGTAATACGCCATTCAAATTTTAAAACTTGGGAAAAGTAAATACCTTGACATTCAGTTCATTCTGCGTATTGCTATTATAAAGGTTTGGTTTGCTATTTCATTGATACAGGAATGATCTAGAATTTTTGTTCACGTTTGCTTATTCGCCCTTTCCCCAAAAGAACGAATGATTATGATACACGTGTGAACAAACATGACAATGATACGAAGTGATGTGAAATGACAACACTATTATTGAAGGGGAAAAAGAAAGTAAATAAGGATATAATTAATAACTATTTGATAAAATTCTATTGAAAGCATTTCAGAACAAAGCACGTACCAGATTAATCACAAGATTACTTTTTTCTGAAACCCTGTTTTAAAGCTGAAAATTCTATAAATACCCTTTTGATGTGGGGGTGACAGTTTGATCGTCACAGCATGTTTGTATCCTTTGTCCTCCCCACGTCTCGCTATAACTCCCTCATCCCTTTAACATGACAGACGGACAGGGAGGAAGGGGGGTGGTGGAAGTGTTTGTGTCGTTCGAAGGACTAGTAGAGGTGGAAGAGAAGTAAACTCGGCTATTTCGAACACGATCTTTTGACATGCTGTTGTCATGGATACGCCGCTCTATTGGAAAAAGCCGCTTCGGTCACGGGACTCATAAAATTGATGGACTGACGCAGTGTGTGTGGATATGGGGGGGGGGGGGACAGACAAATGATCAGTGATGGCGCACTTCAAAAGATCCTCTGGTATGTATAGTGTCCACGTTTCAAATTATATTTTTTCTAATTTGTTTATTTTTTTTAGTCTATTTATCCTGGATAATTTAGTGCGGCAAGACATATCGTAGATTTTTCTTCTTTTATGAAAAAAAAAATGTTGTTCTCCTTCTCTGAAATTTTACGCCTCTCTAATTAATTGTTCCGCGGCATTAAACGATAGGCATCATCAATAATGTGCTTTCGATAACGGCATGTTTTTTTGATAATAAATTTACCTATCACCATTCGCTTCAGCTCTTTGTTCTTTGGTAATTTCTCCTCTTCAATGTGTATGTTCCAGTTGTACACTGTTTTTTTTGGGGTGGGGGTGGGGGTGGACTTAATACTTCAAACAACTCATCAATTACACTATTGTCAGTACAAAGTTTTTGCTTAACATTATTCTTTATTATCTCTGGTATCGTTCTTCTTCACGCAAATTTATGCAGTTCTTTATTCGTACCAAGGTCCTTGACCGGTTCCTGACCTACGACAGTGAGTCATAGATAAATCCGATGATGGGTGTCTGGATTCTACTCGGAGGAACGCGAGGTCCCTACACAAACACTCAATGGTGCCGCGGTGACTCAACGGGCCGTCAGTTCAAACCGTGCTCGTGACATGTGGGCTTTGTGATGGACAAACACCGTGTGCGTGGGTTTTCTCGGGGGTACTCTCGTCTCTTACACTTTCTTTATTCCACCAATTTGTCCCATCATCATCCATACGGCCTGAGCCATAGTTGCCCAAAGGTCTAAAAAATTAAATTTAAAATTCAAACACTCAATCTAGGTTGGAAGTACAATAATAACATAATCAAACGGTATTGTTAACATTTCGTGTATTTAGAACAATAGCTACGCTACAAGAACCACATAGTTGCATTATATTTGCAATGCATCGAGGGATTCAGCTTGACCCCTCCCCCCCCCCAGTGGGGAGAGTCACCTATCCAAATCGTCGAGGGCACACACCCCACTTCAAAATTGTTAGTGTTAAAATTCAATAGAAACCCTGCAAAGTTCTACTTACACCCCCTTAACTTTAGTTTCGAGCCCTCTTTCCCCCCCCCCCCAATCTGAAAATCTTGGCAGATTTCCGGAAGGACCCTTTTTTTTTAATTTTGTGCGGAAAAACTTAATTATAGATGGTGAAACAAGAAACCTAATACTGAAGCGACACTGATATCTTTTGCATAGCTGTCTGATTTATGTGTTCCAATATTTAGAAAAATATATTTGTTAGCAAGACAACACGACTGTTGCTGGTCAAATGTTTGAGGCTGCCATTTTGGAAGCTTGTTTTTTCAGAAGCAATAGTAAACCGTATCAATCAATGGCGATTCATATTCAAAATTAACATAATTTAAAACTTACTGATTCTTGAGTTATTCTGTTGATGATCGTTTAAGAGATATGTACTCGGACAACCCACCCACTCTACTGTTGCGTTGTGATAAAGAACTTAACTGAAAACTTTCAAGGAAACCATCCCGGATGACCCCTCTGGATCCGGGAATTTGTGATACCCATTGATAGCCCTTAGGGTAAGAAGAACCTAAACAGATATCATAGGCTCCCTATTTTTACAGGGTGCACTGAAAGTGTAGGTCAAAAGTCCACAAAGATGGTCCTTTAATGTGGTGATAGCCGTATCAAACAAAAACGATTTGAAAAATAGCAATCCAATGTCCCTCCACATGATATAGGAGAAAGAGGTAACTTGTTAATGTATATCACCAGCATGGCAGTCATCTTGAAAGCCACCATCTTGGATTTAGGTTGAGGATTTTAAACGGGAAGGGGGTCTTGCGACATATCGTTTTCGGCTATCTTGTTCTCAGAAATTTAAAAGTGAAATAAGTTTTTACCTACATTTATTTATTTAACAGGTAGAAACCCTGAAATTGGGGATTTGGCTTTATACAACATTGAATTTGAATTTTAAATTTATATTTATGGCCTTTAGCCATCTAAGGCTCAGGCCAGGATAGGTGAGGGAAAAGGATTCAGGAAGATATCGGCCAGGGCCTATATTGAAGGTGCCATTCCGGAATTTGCCTGGTGTGACTGAGGAAAAATCTAGGAAAACCTCAGTCAAGATGGTCAGCCTCTGGGATCGAACCCACGACCTCCCAAATGCTACGCCAACGCTCTACCACTGAGCTACGGCAGCTCGGTGGCTTCATACAACATGTTGCCAATGTAGTGGCCATGGCTGATCCTCTGGGTCCGGGAGTGGTGAAACCCGTGAATACCCCTTAGGGTCAGAAGAACTTATTTTGACCTAGCGATTTTGATAAGCCCCGAATAAACATATCCAAAATTTCAGTTACTATATTCTACATTGGATCTAAAAGAAAATAATTTGAAATACAAGTAATTTGGTCATTATTTTTTAATATTCAACAGACTGCAGATAATTATTAAATTTCTAGTTACTAATACAGCCCGCAAAAGAAGTCAATATATTAAAATTATTACTACTTTTGAGTTGATCCTTCTTAACACGGCCGTAGCCTTCTTCTTCTTGCTTAGTCAATTTGGCCTTGTGGTAAGAGTGCAAACTCATTTGTTTTGTTTTTCAGTGGACATCCCCATATTTTCTTATACTCTTCATTTTATTTATTTATTAATGTGCGATTTATACAGGGAAGAATAATGTTCATCCACTTTTCAAATCAATAAATACTTGAACTGCAGAAGATATTTTGATGACATTATGTCATTTCCTTTTTTTTTCTTTTAAGTTTCATACACACTAATTAACAAGAAAATAATTCTAACAAGTCTTGATGAAATTTGTACACAAGAAATGAAGCGAAATATTATAAATAACATTTGCTGACGATAGCTTTAATTAGAAACACAGAAACAAAGAAGATCCTTTTAATCTATTTCAGAGAGTCTAAATCTGCTCTTTTGATGGGAACATGTTCAGAAGTTTTGCTGGCGGTGACAGCGAATATCGAACATTTGCTCTTACACGAAAGATTCTGAGTGAGTGCATTCTTCCGACACCCATTGCCACAAACTGGCGGACCGTTGAAAGGATGGATTTCGTTAGTTCTGTTCTCTTTATCTCTCTCTCTCTCTCTCTCTCTCTCTCTCTCTCTCTCTCTCTCTCTATCTATCTATCTATCTATCTATCTATCTATCTATCTCTCCAACACACACACAAAGATTGTCTCAGGGAAGTAAATATTCCCAGAACGAGCGTCAACAATCGCAATGCCATCTATGAGTCATATTTCAAATTACAGCGTGTTTACTTCAAATACGCTTTTGAAAGCGTTTTGTTGCAGTTACACCGGCAGATCAGGCGGTAGAACGCCGGATCTTCTAGTGGGAGACCGTGGTTCGATTCCCACTTACGTCAACACGTTTCTCTTCTTTTCCAAGCGCAGTGTTATTTTTTATTGTTAGTACTTCTGAATAAATGCTCTCATTTTGCTTGTTTTTTTTGTTGCATTTTCCACATTGTATTCACGTTTCATGGACATTCAATGCCGAGAAAGCGAAGGAGGGTTGGTGGTCGAGTTAATCTTTCCATAATGAGCGATGCAAATGACTTATTTTATGTGCTTCCGGAATTATTTCTCTCGCGAGACGTACGTCTCAAATTGTAATAGTTCCATTCATCACACCTCCAACTAAGGGAGAAATGTAGGCGATGATGGTGACATCTCTTGAGGAGATTTTCACGTTGGTTTCCTCTCCCTACAGTCGAATGCATACGAAAGATATAGAACAGTAATATATATATGTATATTTTAATTATTGAAAATTTAAGTTTTCGGTAATAAGTAAGCTGTAGCGGACTATAAAGTATTAAGACAAAGTCTGATATTTGTTGTCGTATAATAAGAACTGTCTTATGCAGAGGGTGAAGATATCTCAAGCCAGAAGAAGAGAATCAAACGAACACAGACAACTTTACAGAATGCATTTAGACGGACCGATGTGAAAATACCAGATTGCTTGTAGAGAATCGTGTGGATTGTTCAAACGTAGAGAGGGTTTTTTAAAAAATGACCTGGCAACTTTAATGTTACTGAACTGCAACTCAAATCAGAAATCCTTTTCTCTTTACCTGTTTTGGTCGGGGCGTTAGTCTGCGTTACAAGCAGACTCGCAGATGGACAAAGTGAAATTAGAAAAAAATCAACAATTTTTTGGGGGATCCACTAAATCAGTGGAGAAGGTAATTTACTATCAGATCGAAAGAAACAGGGCAAATCTGATTCAAATAAAGAAGTAAACGTTGCAGTTCTACTACTAATCGCGAATCCTCCGGGAGGGGGTCCTTGATAGCGTCTTAAAGTTCACTGAGTCAACCGTATGAAAACAACTTGAAAAATGGGATTTTTTAAAATAGGTTAGCAACACTGACAACTGCACCACAAAATACTCGACCCGAACTACTTCTACGACCAAAGGCACGCAAAATTTGCTGTAAATCGATGATTTTCCTATAAGTATGATGTCTATAAGTAACAGAGTATACAAACATTCATTTTTATCAAATAGGTTTGCAACACTGACAACTGGAGTGCATAGGGAACGGGACACCAACAGTATCTTTCTATTGTGTAGAATAATCTTTGTCAAGTTTGATGCTGCTATGTCTACCGTAATAGAAGCAATTTCGAAAATTGAATTTTATAGAAATAGCTTGGCAACACTGACGACTTGCGTGTTTTGGACAGGTGAGATCCACAATATTTTTCTATTGTGTAGAATAATGTTAATACCAAGTTTGGTGCGGATACGTATAACTGAGTGGAACCAATTGTAAAATAATTAATTGTAAAGAAAATAGGTTGGCAACCCTGGCAACTCGGGTGCTTGGGAACGGTGGTATCCACAATTTATTTATATTTTTGTCGAATAATGATTTTGCTGCCTTCTTGTATTCTTCCTTACGGTTCCAAAATCACTCATTGTAACACTTTCATTTGAATGAAAGTGCGTAGAAAATGTCCTCAAATAGTAATCGAAAGTGAAAGAGTGCGATTATGATGAGTGTTCTGACCGAAGACAGGTTATATAATCCGAAGTCCCCTGGCCAAAGTAAACCGATGGTGGTTTGCCAATACTTTCTATTGAATAATGAAGTCCTAATTACTGCCTGCCGATGGAATTAGAAGTAGACTCCGAACTACTTGTTTTCACTTGGAATTGAGCCCAGAACCTTTTAATTAGAAGGCAGTGAGCGCTAGAAAAGCGGTCAGAGGTTGGCTCATTTCAAATGTACCAGAAATAAATGTACTTCGTTTAAAAAAAAATCAGAGTTTGAACAAAAATCGAAAACCAACTTCATCGATTTTTTATAGAACCCTTTTTAAAACCGTTTTATCTAGCTCTAGTTACAGCTGCTTTTAAGGATGAGCTTTTTTTTATTGTAAATTATATTTTAGAAAACAATCCGTTGAATACGACCGTGTTATACAAAGTAACTCACCTTTTTTTAAAATCGTCATGCAGCCGTCTTAAGTTCCAGAAGTTGTGGCGAGACAGGTAGCCAGATCTAAACCGAACTTGTAACCTCCTTCGAATAGAAAAAGGAAGAGAGAGAGAGAGAGAGAAACAGATAGGTTTATATTTGTAGAAACTCTAGAATGTTGACAACGTATTTGTTAATACGGAAAGTGGATGCAATGTTTCCATAACTTCCATCTGTATCAAAAGTTTCAAACTTTCACAAGCTCTCTGAGGCAAATAAACCATGCAGTACCATATTAGTTTTGCTATTTCACTTTGTGTAGTTCAATCGTAGTAACGGAGAAACATTTCGAGACCAGTTAGATTAATTCGGAATTGCTTTGCCAAACATCTGCGGCATTTTGACTGGCCATCCATCTCTTTACAATAAAACGAGAAGGCTTTGTGTCTACTTGATGGACATGGGCAACGTTATATATAATTCAAACAAAAAGAACAGTGTCGGAAATTGCCATACAGACAATTGAGTTATTTCATTTTAAACTCGACAGGCATACCGTCACGAGTTGAGTTGTCGATAATTGCCTTTACATCGATCAAAACTTAGTAGACTGAAACAGGGAGTAGACACAAAACCATTCACAGAGTATGAATAGAGTGAGTTTTGAATTTTCAGTTCTTCATTTGCTGCTACTATCAGTACTACTTACAGCCAGTTACTGGTAGTATTTACCAGAGAAGACTTATTTAGCTGAACCGTAGAGTCTGGCTATCTCACCTAAATGGAGATTTCTGTGAAAAGTTAATGTAATTATGTAATTTTAAGCATGGTTATACGTATAGCACACAGTCATCTTGGATATCGTTTGTATCAAATACAAAAGACCTAAAACCAAAATGGAAGATTTGAGAGTGTGAAAATAGTAGGGCTTAAAATGATTATATTAAAACAAAAGCAAGTTTGAAGATTTATTGATGTTCTTTAGGCAGCTCTGACTCAGATCGGGATAGTGTAGTTAGAGGATAGAGAAGGTGTCGGGCAGGGCCTTACTTAAGGTATCATTGCCGTTACTGGAATTCTCCTCCTGGTGAAACAGAGGAAAATCTCAAACGCTTGAAAACCTCATTCAGGGTAAACTGGTTAGAATCTGTGTGGCTACCTGTTGCCGATTCGAAGTGGATTACAGGGACTGCGTAAAACAAAAGGTAATACACAAGCAACTTGCCGTGAAGACAGAAATACAGATTCACACAGAGAAGTCAGATGAAAACATCTTAAGTCAAGATGATTGAGCAGACAAAGAAAATATATAAAATGATATGGAACTAGTTTGGAAGAGTGAACTTTATTTAAAAAGCAACTTTCCAATGTTTCTCAAGCGTAATGCTTTAATGAGCTATCTTGTGCGGTATGAATATGAACCGCGGACATTGAATGCGCAAAAAGATAAAAAATTGTAAAGTTACAAGGAACAGTGGAGATGTATGTTAAGAATAACTAGTAGGGACAAGAATTCAGATGAATGGTTCTTCTCCAAGGTGATCAAGGCTACAAAGAAGATGAATTGAAAATGGACTGTTCGCATAGCTAGACAAGCAGATGGACGACATACGTTCTACATTGGTTTCCCAAAGAAATGAAACGACGTAGACCAAACACAAAATGGATTTATGAAATCGAGTGTTTTTCAGGAGTTACGTGGATAAGGATAGAAGGAGGCCTCCATCTAGCTGCTGATATGAACTGACTGAACATGATGAGGATTATGATATGACCTTTGCATTTCCTAAGTCCTTGTACTCCTCTCTGAACGGAAATAAAATACTGGAAATTAACCTTAAAATTCTGGTAATTTGAATTCTAATATAATTTGTAAGTTCTTTAGGCAACTTTGGCTCTAGCCAAATGGACGATGATGGTAGAATTGCAGGAATAAAAAAGTGGAAGGATACCGGAGAACCGCGAGAAAATCCAAGCACATGGTGTTTGTGAACCACAAAGCCCACATAGCACACGGCTTGGGATCCAGCAGGGTACCGCACACGCCAGAGGTGAGCGCTCTACCACTGAGTCACTCCAATTAGCATGATTGTTGTGGTTATTCAATGAATCTGTCATCATAATTAAGTTCTATAACAGCAGAAAAACTCGTTCAAAATCATTTTAATCCTCTGTATTTCGAAATCTGACTACTACATTATGTGATATTGGAATTCCGGTTTCCATGGGAACGAAGAGGCTGTACCGTCATTGTACTTAAATAGTCAATTAAAAGTTACGAGACAATTAGCAATACTTTCAAATGAGACTACCTCAACGAGCAAAAGAAAGATCCATAACATTTAGAGAAATGGTTAATATACCTGCGAGAATGTAAAACGGTTAAAGATGGTGGTGGTGGGGAAGCACTTGAGAGATACAATGAGAACTCTCTTTCTGAGTATTTCGAAGCAGAAGTAAGAAAAAGAAGAAAGCAATCCTTCGACTGTTTTAAGAGATTACGTTTTAGTATTCGGAACCTTCATCGAAGTGGCATTTAGGTTTCCAATCTGTGCAATTTCCATCCGAAGCTCTTCCATGTCATCACAAAAGACAGCTACACTCTTAAGATTGTTTTCCGATAATTTCTCACAATTTCCATAAAAAAGAGTGCGGGGAAAGAGATGAAGAGACGGAAGACTTGAAAAGCAGGAATTTAGATGCATGGAGTTCCCTTCCTCCCTTTCTCTGTTTTAACTTCGCCTTCTACGATTTTTCTTATGCATAGAACTAGGCGTGAATGTCTCAATCTTGTGCTTATCGGGTTTTAATTCAAAGTCTCTCGCACTGGAGAAAGACAACAGTGTTCGTTCACCAACAAAGAACCGTGATTGCCTTTGAACTGAATAAAATAAAATGACTTGTAACTTCTTTTCTTCAAATGGGTTAAGGCATTTTCTGGGGTGGTTTTTTTAAAACTTCTTACGAGTTCGCGTTTAATTATATGGTTGGACCTCCAAACAACGATATTATATATAACAACGAAACGCGATTATTACAATAAACTGCATCGATTCCGATGGATTTCGTATGTTTTATATGTATTTTACCTCAACATACAACGATAATGAACCTTTGAAAGAGCAGAAACAACAATAAAATTATTACAACATTCATTATTTTATTTTCCTTATTTTTATTTTTATTTTTCTTATTCTCCTTTCCTTACAACTGATCTCTAGAAGAATAGTTTCAGATCAGGCGACCTTTGATTTAACACAAAACCACTTGTTTTGCAGGAACTGAACACCTAATTGGCAAGATGCTCCAGCCTCGAAATTCTCCTGGCAACTAGTCATTCATGACCTACGACAGCACTAACTCCCCTGTATATGTAGTGATAAACTAGAGGAGAACCGAGGTCTGTCTGGGTGTAAAATTTACATAAAAACCAAATAATTTTGCCTAAAAATATACTAACAAAGAAAAATTTTAATTTCGGCGGGGGCGGAACTCTCTAAATACATCCCTGGTGAGGAATGTAGTGTTGGGGTGCTTCGGTGTGGGAAAAGACGCTAAAACTCGCTAGTGTGTGTCATTTCAGCAAGAAAGTAAACCAGAAGTGACTTTTGTTGATTGAATGATAAAATAATTAAAAAAGGATTCTTTTTTAAAAAAATACGCTTTATTAAGATGCACTAAAAAGTAAAAAATAATAAATTGAATTAATCTTATGAATCGGAAAATAAAAGCGTGGTTGCCCTTAGATATTATGATTTTATGATAAGGTAAGCAAGAGCATCCACGCTTTTATTTTTCGATTCATAAGATTAATTCAATTTATTACTTTTTACTTTTTAGTGAATCTTAATAAAGCGTATTGTTTTAAAAAAATCCTTTTTAATTATTTTTTTTTCTGTATAATAGGTGAATACTAAACTCCCTGCGACATAGGCAACCCAAACTTAACACAATAGATGTGGAGTTGCGTGTATTTAAGGATAATTTCCAATTATTTTATTTATTAATCAATTACAGTTAATAGATAATTCTGTCGTATATCTAATGATTGAATGTTGAATTGTCATCGGAAGCAAGCAAGATAACAATATTTCAAAAGAAATCGGATGATGGGAAGTGAGTTTAAAATCAATTACAAGATTTGTACCAGAGAAACTTAGAGACCAAGTTAATATAAAGCGTATAAAAATACACTTTTAAAAACAATTTACACCAAAATTTCAGCCCTATCTCTGACCTCACAGTTGAAATGGGCAGCGAATGTTTGTGTATTATCTTTCTATAGGATGTAGCGAAATTTCAAGGTAAGTTTCGATATGATCTCATTGACGGTTGTCTTGAATGCACTCTTTTAATCATTAACAGTGTTCGAGTGCATAATTATTATGTATTGGGTACGATTTCAATTTCACATTTGTTAAGATGGCGTATCAGAATCCCTTAAAAGAACTCACGGCCCCTTCACCTTGTTCCGTGTGTCGAGAAAAGCATAGGATAAGTGAAAAAAATATTGCACACAAGCACGAAAGAAAACTTGATTACTTATTCGTGTTTACTGCGTTGTGACTGGGTAAAGGATATCGTAGTTGGCAGATCAAGAAACACAGTTATGCCATCTATGGACAAATCACTTGATTCTCAGCGAGACAGATGCCCTTAATTCAACAAGCAAGAAAACAACGATTTTTTTTTTCATTTACTAATATTTTAAGTCAATGTGAGAGTTTTCACAATGGCATACTGGGAAGCCACAAAGAAATAAATTGATTTTAAAAATCAGAAAAGGAAAGAAGAAAAATATTTGAACAGCGAAAACCAACGTCTGTTATTGTCGATGAACAAAATTATATTTGTTCCCATTGTGGAACCAGTGTTAAGCCCCCCCCCCCCACTACTAAGGGATGATGAATTTGCTTTCATTTCACTCGTTCGTTTTTCCCACGATCTCATCTTTACCTTTGAATGATCACTGTTGTCGGTAAAAAGAAAGAGAGTGGGATATGAGCTGTCATCTTGGTTTACCGCCTTTTAGATTTTCATGCTCTATCGCCGTCCTCCCCCGGCCGACACGCTACTGGACTTCCATTTGTGAACCCCTACTCTTTGATGATACTGTTTTCCATTGTCTGAGATGACCCACTCCCCCGCTTTTTCTCTCTATGCCGATTGTAAGGGATGGCTGTCGTTATTGATATTATAAAAAATGAGACCAAGAAATGTCATCTGCCGAATGTCGTTGTCGAACTATCATCATATTTCTCGGTTTGCTCCATCACCCAGAAATGTCAAATCGTATTCTTGGCGCAGCGATGGCTACATAAAGGGAATTGAACCACGTCTATTTGCCTACGCGGTTCATAGAGCCATTCCCTTTCCAATGCGGATACACAAATGGATTATTTGCGACAAAGAAAGAGCGACGTTAAGTTTTTCCTTCTTCTCTAAAAGAACGCATTTTATTTATTTAGTTATTTAAGGCCTTTGTTGAACACGGTAAGAGTTAACCCTAATTCCCTTCGCTTCTATTCAATCATTTACGATTGAGCTGATTTATAACAGAACACTGGAACCTTACGGTTGGCGTTCACGTTGTACCTTGCCGAAATTAAACTCCTCGGAGGTTTCTGCACCGATTATCACTAATTTTCACAAAATGATAGTAGTTGTGGTGGAGAATATTTATAAGCTTTCAGATTGACTGAAAGTGCTATTGTTTCCATGGCAACGGTTCTTTTTTTTTAATTTTACGCCTTTTGTAAGAACTGTTGGATCTATTCCATCCAAAAATGGTATTTTATTAAAGTGCACAAGTCTCCAAATTTTAACTTCACTAAAACTTTCAGCTACTCACCGTTGCCATGGCAACAAGATTCGTTTGTTAAAACTTACATTAGCGCCTTATGGGACACCAATTTATCCAAACTTGCCATAATTATCTATAGGGTTCAATCCTTAAGACATAAGCCACATTAGAATGGTAAACTATTTACCTTTTCTATGGTAATGAATAAGAGATAATTATTAAATACATTTTCAAGCATTACATAGGCCTACGAATGATTTAGTCGATTGCAGGCAAACTTCACGTAATTAGGTAGGGAAGTTTCTTTAAGACCGTAACCTATTAGACATAAAAAGATGCGCACGCGCCGTGGATGGAGTGTGGGGGATGAACAGATAACGTTCCACATATTCCCGACCTACGGCACAAAGTGAGATGGCCAAAATGGAGTGATCATTCCCACGCTCGACCACCTTTACCTACCAAGGTTCCCAGGAGTATCGACGACACTCTGGTACTCAGTTTCATAGGAGGGATATGAGTGCACCTCAGCGCGCCAGGCATTGGAGCACTGAAGAAAAGTCTCCAGCGTTCTGGTCAGAAGTTGAACCCGGGTCTCCCGATTCGTAGTTTGAAGCGCGAATACCTGAGCCACGGCGACTGCCGATCTATTAGCCGTATAAGACCTTATCATGTTTCTGTAACGTGTGAGTCTTGCCAAAATTTTAAGAGTTTCAAAGCTGTCAATCGCAATTTCTTTTGCACATTTTATGAGAACGTCAGACGATACGATACAGTTTACTCCTCTTGAACGGCTGAATTCGAAGAATTCTCTTCAAATGCCTCTTCCGCAACGTGATACGATAATGTTTTAAATGATGTTAGATAATAAATGTTATTTCCGGTCTAGAAAACTTCTTATTTAACAAGTCTCAGGAGTGCACTGCATTTCAAAACAAAGGAAAACGGCAAATCAAGTTTTCTTCTTTTAACTATTTTCATGCAATGAATAACTAATACTATTTTAAGTTTCATGGTTTTAGAGTGCGTTGTAATGTTATAAAAAAGCTCTATTTTTCTAACTACATTCGTTAATATTCATACACAAAGCTTGCATGTATATCTTTTTAGGTAGGTACTTTTTCTTTCAATTGTACGGTGCAATGCAGACTTTCTGGTTGCACTGAGAAATGTTGGAATCAGCTACATGAAGTTTTTGTGCAGGAATATCGTTTGGAAAAATAAATAAATAAAATTAAAATATGTGTCTGGCAACATTATTGATGCATATGCCTTAATCATGTTTGATGTTTAGTTTATTAAGATTTTAAAAATTTCTCAAAATATTTCGCCACAAGAACAGTCTCGTTATATATTTCAGTTCAAAACTTTCATACTATGAAACCTGCTGTTGCGTAAATTTTGAAGAAAATGTACAAACACTGTATATATAAAAGAAAAAATATATAAACAAACACTGTATATATAAAAAAAAGAGAATATATAAATACTCTATATATAAAATATGTAAACAAACACTGTACAGGTATATAAAAAGAGTATATAAATACTGTATATATAAAAGAGAAAATATATGAACAAACACTGCACCGGTATATAAGAAAGAGAATCTATAAATACTGTATATATAAAAGAGAAAATATATGAACAAACACTGTATATAAAAACAGTTAAACACTGTATATATAAAAGAGAAAAATATAAATACTATATCTGTGCCTGCCGCGTCAAGTGTGTTAAGTCCAAAAGTTTCATAAGGTCTACTTCCATCTCTGAGCAATGTTATTCGATTGTCACAAGACTAACTTAACACACTTTACCCTGGAGACACAATTGGATATCATTGATCTGAGATGGAGTTGGATTTAACATACAATACCCAAACGTAGCCCTGTCAATATCCTATTTGGCAATTTATATTTCATTTCGCTATTATGGACTTAACACACTTTATGCTGCAAACACAGATATATATAAAAGAGAAAATTTATAAACACTGTATATCTGTATCTGAGAGCTAGAAACGCGTAAGTAACAAGTCTTTTTTTTTTTTGAGGAAACTACTTCCCTTCACATATAAACTAAAGGAACATACCACATAATATACTTACTTATTTATATGATTAATATGCTTAGAATAAGAATCGAGCAACGTCACTTGAAGCCTACCGAATACTGTGCCGTACAAAACTGTATTTATCACATTTTGGCCAAAAGTGGACTTACGCGGTTCTTGCTCTCAAGTACAGATATAACTATTGAAGAGAATTAAATTTGTTGCTCCGAAAATTAATAATATTGACATTATCTGACAGGTGCAGCTGTTTATTTCATATCATTTGAACAACAATCTAGAAACAAAATTGTTGCTTTTTTCTTGTTCTAAATAAAGGTTGGTTTGCTCTTTAATTGTCCTATCCTTTCAGATGATTGCACTATTTTTTTTCAGTGGTTATTAAATTCTACCTTTTGTATATTGTCTTGAACAACGTGTATTTTAGTCGTGAATTACCTCTTAATTCCCAGCGCGCGTGCCACGAACAAAAGGTTTAGCCAATAGCTGCTTCAACGGTTGAGTGGGCCACAGAGAAGGGGTTTGAGGATTGCCGTGCGGCGTTTTCGTTTGGGAAGCTGCGAAGAGATTGAGGGAGAGGGAGGGGGCAAGTGATTAAACCACGCAGTTAATGTGTTGAAGAGCATCATCTCGCGTTGTTTTCTCAGCCTCCTCCTCGTTACTTGGAGTTTGGTTGAAGCTTAAGAGATTGCGAAACGTTGACAAGAGTTTCCGAACCAATTTCTATTCTGCAGCGAAGCAACCGATAGAGCTGATTAAGAGGGTCTCTTTCCAGTGTTCTCTGGATAGGCTTTCCACAGCCAACGCTTCTTGAGTTCATCTGCAGATGCCTGTATTTACTCGCTCACACAATCCCTTTTAGCACTGTAAAGGAACTATTTGAAATTCCGTTACAAGGGAACATTTTATGCTGATTGATCACTATTATTACGAAAAGAAAGCAAAGAATTGTCAGAATATAAAAGAGACAGCTCCTGTGATCTACTGGAAAAGGTTAGGAACCGTTCGTATTACCTTCACTCGATAACTGACATTACAAAGAATGTTCAGGATTTGGAGTTAATTCACACTTCGAATTCTGACGAAAAATTGAGGTAAAATCTGTTTGCAATGTTTTCATTTTGTGTGTCATACTGCTTGGTTCTAGAGTAACCTATAATATTAGGTATTCCACTATTTAGAATTTTTATGATAACAGTAATGATAAATGGGTACTAGACTAATTTGTAATGTTATGTTTTAACATGATTGTACGTTCCTTGAGACGATACGTTTGTTTAGAATATAACGATATCCTGAATACTAGGAATAGTCTAACATAAAATGAAGTGATAAGAGCTGGAAGAAATATGCTAGGTGATTGAAATTTGGACAGTAGATTACTTTACATGATGGATTACGTTGATACAATTTACAAGACGAGGACTTACAGGATACGCGCTCCGTGTAGCGTCGAACTAAACATTGTTCTCCAATGTAACCAATGTAGTCGCTGCCCCACGCATGCTTCATATCTTAGAGTTATCAGACGTCACCCTGGAGGACGTTGATCCACGCCTGGTGTTCCTCGACGCTAAGATCAAATAATGGTAATCGTTGGTTGCGAATAAGCTCTGTGCTGGCCTCCAAACATACCCCGCACGTGTTTCGTAAGTACTGTCACTGTCGACGTCCCTCAAGGATCTTTATTATTCTCAATATATGACTTACTCTCGAACCTTACCTATTGGAAGCATCATCAATAAGCAGATGACACACAAGTGTATCTCCACGTAAAACTAGAATATTTTGAACACATGGTGCACCTATTGCGATTAGATCTCAATATAATTGTTGCTTGGTGCAAACTTAATTCTCTCGCTTTAAATGAAAATATGTAATAGATGCTTAGACCTGGAACTGGTACAACACCTAAACGAAGCTAGATACCCATCATACCAACATATAACTCCATCTACTATAGAATATGTGATGGTAAAAGAGATGAGTAAAGCTAAGAACCTATCTTGGTATCATATTTGACGAACCAAACATGTAAAAAGCGTATATCTTATTTCATTAAAATATCTTTCTATGAACTGAAATCGCTATAGCATTAGAAAAATGTCTTAAAATGATATCATTAAACTCAGGCTTATAGATTCACTTGTTCTTTCAAACTGAGTTTCCCTATGTTATGTTTACTAAATTATTCGAGGAATTAGGCCTAGGTTTATAACTGATGGAGTGATGAGAATTCAAGTTGGTTGTGTTCACTTTGTTTTTACCCTAATAAAAGAGATCACATAAACTCCAAACCGGAATTAAAGTACTTTAACATTAACTATAGTTAATGATATAACATATTATCAAAACAGCATCAGCTTATTCAAGAATTAAACCAAACTAGCTTTACGCATTATTGAATTTCCCGAAAGCTATGAAAAAGTATAACCACTATCGATTCTTGACTTCTCGTCACAAGAGATGTACATAATATCGTCGCGTTGAAGACAGAAGGGCGTAAGTGTACTAGATTTCCATGCAACTTGCGCCCTTATGTCTTGAAAACAACGATATGAAAATCAGTCTTTCAGTATTACTTCAAGTTAAGAATGGAACATATTTCCTTTCTCGGTTAAGAAAATTCAAGCAAGAGAACAAACATTCAAGAAATAGATGGAAAGCTATTTACTATAAATATATCTCAGCAATTCGAATAGGTTTAGCATTTGAAGAGGATAACATTTTAATTCATATTGTTTATTTAAGGCTGAATCCAAGGAGGTTTTTCCCGCCTTTTTCGTTTTACGTCAATTATTCAAATTTGATTGCAGTTAAAGAGAAAATAATGTTCATAAGCTATAGTTTGTTTCGTACGTCAATAATGAATACCATTATGTTTAAAGAAATCTTAAAAGATACTTCAAAACCATGTCAAAACACTTTTTAGGGACATGAGACTGCCTCAAAAGTGTATTGACTTAGTTTTGAAGTTTCTATTAGCTTATCTTTAAGGCTAATGGTATTCATTATTGAAGTACGTAATAAAATATAGTTTGTGAAAGATTATTTCTGTTTCACTGTACTCAAATTTCAATAATTAACATAAAATGAAAAAGGCGGGAAAATCTGCTTGGATTAAGCCTTAATATGCATGTTGATTCTTCTTGTTATTTTTCCTCCATGGTCAGGAGAAGAAACATAAAATGTATTTATTTGATTTGGAAATGGTGTACGGTTCTCCATGCAGAGAATGAGACCGTCACCAGACAAAGTTGAAAGAACTACATAGAAGCTGCGATGAATATGAAGTCGGGTGGTAATTGGAACAATGCTACCAGAATATACATCAAAAGGGAAAATGTAGAACAGCTAACCGGTCCCAAGTATCTGGGAAGAATTATAAGTAAGATATCAAATGTAAAATAAATAAATAATAATAATAATTAAAAAGGATTTTTGAAAAATACGCTTTATTAAGATGCACTAAAAA